>JAECXB010000607.1:0-60479 GCA_018151435.1 Zaprionus africanus
CAAAACACAACAGCAACAAGCAGCAACTCCATAAGCAAAAAGCGGCGCAATCAGTTACTACGATTCATCAAGCAGTACCAAGCTTTCTGCCGCTTGCTGACTCATAATTGCCAGCAACAAGCAGTAACAACAACAGTGGCAAACAGCGTCACACTGCCAAAATCAGCACACAACAACAGCAACAACTTCAAGATCAACAACAACAACAACTTCAAGCAACAGCTCCAACAACAAGCAGAACATTGAAACAACTCCACAAACAACGCGGGAAATCGTCTCTTCAGCCAGCGAGCCAGCACCTCATACAGCAGCGTCAACACCTTCACAATCAAGCACAGCAATTTTTAGTTTACATTTTTCATACTTAGTTTTATTTCATTGTAAATTCCATTTCTTTATAATAATAAGCCACTACAATTTATATTAGGTTAAGATAGTCTTAAGTTAAAATTGTCATTCATATTTATAAGTTGCCCTATGGGTAATATAAATAAATATTAAATTTCTTAAAAAAAAATTGGCCCTTGGGATAACCACCGTCAGATCGTTGAGGGGTGAACCACGACCACGACACATACATTTGGAATAGCCAATACAAAGAGATAATATTTTTTCAATATTATTCCAAGTTTGGTGTGTCTGGCTGCCCTGGTTAACTCAGCGTGCGGTGCATATTTTGGTGTCTGTAATACCTACTCTGGACCTCAAATACGGTTCGGAGTTTCAATTGCATCGTTGCCAGTGTCGTCGGCAGTGCAATCTCGTCGCGTTCGGAGTTTTAGTTGCATTCGTTGCCAGTGCCGTCGGCAGTGCAATCTAGTCGCGTGTGATCAGTGTAGTGTGTGTGTAAAGTGTAGGCAGTGCACTTCCCTTGGTGAGAGGAGTTTGTAGGTGGTTTTTGACGGGTGTCTGCAAAATACACTTTGCAGCTCATCTGCTTAAACTGTCTATAAAAATTCCTATTCTTCTCCCATCAAGGTCTTGGAAGTTGCAACTTGCTTGGCTAAAATTAAAAAAGCACACTACACTGCAAATAGCAAAGTGAAAATAATAAAGTGAATTTAATAAAGTGGAAATTTGAGTGATAATTCAGTGCTCAGTGCAGTTTAAAGCAGCTTAATTGGTCAAAGCTGTGCATAGACACAAGCAGTGCAAGTGGCCGAACAGTGCTCACAATAAAAAATAGCCCGCACCATAAAACCAGTGTACTGAGCGAGGCCTATAGCTTTGTTGTAATCTCGCTGCAAGCAACGCGCAGTGCCATCCAGCATTTTGTTTGAGAAAAGCCGCTCTCTGTGTTAAACAAAACCTCACTTTTTAGGCGCAGTGCCAAGAGAAGCGCAGAATCTGGTCGAGCACATGGTCAAGCAGTGCGCGACTCCCACCAACGCTTAATACAAAGCAGTGCACAGTACATTGTAAGCAGTGTGCCTAGTGAAGTCGTGTGCTCATTGTAATGCAGTTCAAGCAGTACATTTAGAGGCTGCACTTTCGACTGCTTCATTTGTGCTTCAATTATAAACAAAACAATTTGTCTACAGCTGCTTTAAACTCACTGTTTGCCACTTAATGTCAAACTAATGCCAATTTCCACTAATTAAATCAAACTGGACATCCCCTTCAAGCCGAAAACCTGCATTACTGAGGACCATACCACTAGCAAACATCCAAAACTGCGCCTCCCCAAATAGTCAATTTTAAACAGCAAGTATTACAAAGAAGCAAACAAAGTAAATCAAAGATCAAATAGAAATAATAAAAGCCACTAAAAAAATATATTGTTTTGCAACTTATTGTTCTTCTATGTGTTTTTTAATTCGTATGTAATTGTTCCGCGTCGTTTTACTTGTTTTAAAACAGTGTTTTGTGAACGTTTCGTACGTGTAGAAAACAACTTAAAATCTGATGTCTGTCGTTCATGTATTTATCATAAACTGACATAGACAAGATAGCAGAAACTCAACTGGATTGTAACAAAAGCTGACAACAATTAAAAATATCAACAGACCAGCATCTATCCAAACCTACCAATTGAGGAAATCAACCCTAAATTTGCTGCATTAATACAATAAACAAATAAATACACAACTTTGTACAACCAAATAAATCCAATCATACTCAACTAAATATATATTCTCTATTCCAGTTCTTACGCTAATCTTGTCTTCTTATTTGTTCTCATGTCTTTTTATTTATAAACGTATACTTGTTCAGCATAGTTTTACTTGTCTAAAACATATTTTGTGAACGTCTAGTATTTGTGTTGTACCTTTACTTTAAGATTCCTTTGTATATCATTAAGAATAAACATTAACTGAATCTTAATCTGTAGTACGTACTTCTTACATTTGGCAAAATGAGCAAGAAAAGCGAGCCTAATAGAACACCTATCGAAGCCAATTCTGAAAGCGCTGCTAGTGCTACTAGTGACATTTGTGTTGTTGAAAATAGTTCCGACAACTCTGCCAAATCTTTGGGGTGGCACCACAGCCCGCTTAGTTCGATCAAACCTAGCGTTAGTCCTAGATCAAATATGTCGCCCATACTCAGTGAATCTTCCACGCCACCAAGCCCTAGTAGGCCAGTAAGTGGGCTCAAGCGCATCATTCGAGCCCCTCCCCACCCCTCTAGCCCAAAACGCCCTAACAGGGAGATAGTCATTGCCATAGAGAAGCTGCGCCCTGTGCATAAATACAAATTTAACAAGCCTAATGGAAATACACCCAATTTTAAGTTTGCCAAGGAAGAGACAAAATTTACAGCCAATAGCTCCACACCTAAGCGATCAAATACCCAGAAAATAGATCGCAGCCAACACACTCTCAGCCCTAAGCTGAATAAACATAACCAGTCCAATAAACGCCCCTCGCCCACCAGTCCTTATAATCGCACTTTGCAAAAAAGCTACCGGACAAGCCCGCAACGGCCCCCTTCACGGCCTGAAATTGTCGAAAATATAGTCCTGGAAAAAGCCTATTCCCAACAACAACCTGAACACAAAGAACAGCAATCCCATCATTCCACCAACACGTCAAATCATCATCAGCCACTACACCACCAATTAAGGGAATTACAAAATCACAAAAATCAAACAAGCCTAGCCAATCAACATTCTAGCCCACCGCAGATATCACCACGTTCAGCATCTTACATCTGCCACAGCCAGCAGCAGCCTAGCCCGCTGCTCTCAAAGGCAAGAATGCAGTGTACCCCGCCCCTAACCCCTCCTTTACTCCCCACAGACCAGCCTTATCCTGTAATCACTCAAAATCCCTCCCCTAAAAAACCCACTCAGCAAGAAACATTCGAACGTCAATTCCAAAAGCACATTCAAACCTTTCGCAAATCTGAATACGTTGTTGAGCCCCCTCCCTACCACCAAATCAGCCTTGCCCCAACTACGCCCCACCCAGAGCAGCAACAACAACAGTCAATACAATCTCAAAAGCTACCGCAGCCACAACTTGCCAATAATATAACCACAACTCCAGCAAAAGTTAAAACCCTTCCATCTGATACAACATCTCCACTAGCCATCAATAAGATCCCTTCCATCTTTATACCCCAAATCGCTTCCATTGAGAAATTATTTGAAATGATTAAAAACTCTGCCAATCCCATCAATTTCTCTACAACTTGTGGGCAAGAAGGAGGGGTCAGAGTCAAATGTGCTGACGCAGCTTCGTACTCCAACCTTCTTGAACTACTTCATAACAACAACATCCAACTACATACACATCAGATGCCCCAACACAAAGGTGTGCGAATAGTCATCAAAAATCTTCATGCTACTACTCCTGTTGATTCCATACGCTCACTACTGTCCAGTCAAGGCTATACAACAAAGTACATAAATGTACTTAAAAACAGATTCACAGGGATACCATTAAACATATTTGAAGTGGAGCTTGACGCTCAAACAGTCAAAAATGTGGACGATCTACTAAAAATAAGCAAGCTAGGCAGTCAAGAGGTAACTATTGAGAGGCAAGCTAGGAGAATAGACCCAGTCCAATGCCATCGTTGCCAGGCCTATGGCCATAGTAAAAATTACTGCCGTAGGGCATTCATTTGTATGAAATGTGCGGGGAGCCACCCCACCTCCGCTTGTACAAAGGATAGAGGCAGTTCAGGCACCTGTGCTAACTGTGGCAAAGGACATGTTGCCAGTTACAAGGGTTGCCCCGTGTACAAAAAGGAGAGGGAAAAGCTACTTGCAGTTAGGTTCGCTAACCAACCGGCAGCTATTCCCTCAGTCTATCAACAACCTGCTGATCAACTTCCACAACAACATTCCCCTCATAATAACCAGCAACAGCAACAACAAAGACAACCACTACGTAGACCTCAACATGCACCTCAACAGCCACAAGTATATACAGAACAAACACTTAAACAACAAGCTCAAACTCCGCAATTGCAAACTCCACTGGAGCGCCCTCTACACATGAACAGTCCAAAATTCCTCCCACAAATCGTCTTAGCAGGCGCTTCATCAGGGCCACACTCATCACCTCACGGTAACTTCAATAGAAAGACATACAGCCAGATAACCCGTGAAGTTGCTAAAATACCAAGGCCACAAATATACACTAAACCAAATAGTCAAATGCCGCTACGACAATCTCAGACCCCCCTAAAACCCTCCCATAAGCAACAACAACAACAGTTACAGCAACTTAAGCCTATACATAATGCACCACATCACCTCAACAAGCAAACTCCTACCATCCTCTCAAGCCACAATCTTGCCTCAAGCAACAGAACTCTACACCAACAGAATGATCTCTTACAAATACAGAAAGATGTGTCTAACAATACCCAGAGTATAACTCGTCTGAATGACAAAATAGATCATCTTCTTAAGCTTGTTTATGACCATCTTGGCCCAACCCTTAGCAACAATCAAAACACAGCCAATGACAACGCAAATGATGCCAAACAATAGACAGCCTAACGCACATAGCCACAATGCTCTCAATATAACCTATTGGAACGCGGCGGGGCTTCCCAATAAGATGGTAGAACTTGAAATTTTCATGCTTAATCAATCAATAGATATAATGATGATAATAGAAGCTAGGGTAGATACAGTCAATAGCATTAACATAGAAGGCTATATTTGCTACTTAGTCCCCAATCCGGAAAGTACTAGGAAAGGAGGAGTAGCTACCTATGTGAAGCAGAACATTCGACACTCAGCACTTGAAACTATCTCCACTCCCATGGTTCAATGTGCACCAATAGCACTATTTCCATCTAATGGCAATGCCAATCCAATAACAATAACCTCTATCTATTGCCCACCAATCTACCAATGGACGTCGGATCATTTTGACAGACTCTTTATAAAACTAGGGAGTCTGTCACAAGGATCCCGACTGCTCATCTGCGGAGATTGGAACGCGAAGCACACCTGGTGGGGAAACGTGCGTTCTTGCCTAAGAGGTAGAACTCTCATCACTGCTATCCATAGAAGAGAGCATCTTAATATTTTAGCAACAGGAGGCGCAACACACTTCCCCTATGCTAGGCGAAATAGGCCGTCAGCCATTGACTTTGCAATTTACGCAGGCATCAGAAACGAAGCCATACGTACATACTCATCAGTTGATCTTGATTCTGATCATCTTCCAATTCACATCAACGTTGAGCTAGGCGCAATTCCTCGAACAAGCACAAATGCACAACTCCTCCAATGGAACTCTAACATCCAAACTTTTCAAAGGTACCTTGAGCGAAACATCAATCTAGACTTAGAGATTAACACATGCACTAGCATTGATGAAGCTATAACAAAGCTTAACAATGATATTCGCATAGCCGCTGCTGCTGCCACTCCCGCCAACACCGGTAGTAGAACAGCCCTAGGCCCGAATAGAATTCAGCTTAGTGATACCTCTAGAAGACTGCTCGTTCTCAAACGTCAGCAAAAGCTCATCAACCTTACTCAGCACACGTTAGCCAGCCAGCAACTATACAGAAAAACACAAAATCAGCTTAAAAAATCGCTTATCAAAGATAAAGCGAAACAACTAAATATCATACTAGAAACAGTTGATACGGCTGATCGCTACCGCCTACAAAAGCTGTGGCAATTTACAAATAAGGTCAAAAGACAGCCTGAACCTAACTGGCCTCTAAAAACTCAACCCAACGCCAATGCTCCTCCATGCTGGACCAAAACTAGCCAAGATAAAACTGAAACCTTTGCTAACCACTTGGAGCAGCGGTTCAGCCCCATTTTACTTAATCAAGATGCTGATAGAAGGGCTATTAGTAGCGAATTAGAAGCAAATAAGCAGCGATTACAGCTCTACACAAATAGCCAAATACCACGTATCATCACCTCTGGCGAAATATTGCAAATCATCGACGTTCTACCACCAAAAAAATCCCCTGGCTGGGATCTTGTTAACAACAGGATCCTAAAATCTCTCCCTCCTAAGGCGATCGATCTTCTTGCACTCATATTCAATAGTATCCTCAAACTAGGACACTTTCCCAAACAGTGGAAGCTAGCGATGGTTTCTATGATTCTAAAACCTGGCAAATGCGTTAATTCAGTAGACTCCTATCGACCTATCAGTTTGCTTTGTAGTTTCTCAAAGTTATTTGAGAGATTACTTATGGACAGGCTGTTTGAGGTGGAAGAATTCGAATTGGCGATACCCTGTCACCAATTTGGATTTAGAAAAGAGCATGGCACCGATCAACAACTATTCAGAGTTAGTCAGTTCATTCTTAAAGGTTTTGAAACACGCAAGTTCTGCTCAGCAGTCTACATTGACATTAGCGAAGCTTTTGACCGCGTATGGCACGTCGGTCTATTGCTAAAGCTGTCAAAACTACTTCCACTCTGCCTATTTAAAGTACTAGAAAGTTACCTTGATGGCCGAAGCTTCCTAATTAAAGGACCTAATGGGACAAAGTCAAGCGTCCGTCCAATCCTAGCAGGGGTCCCTCAAGGAAGTGTCCTGGGTCCCATCCTCTACACCGTCTACTCTTCAGACATGCCACTACCTATACAACGCTATGGGCATGATCACATGCTATCTACCTTTGCGGACGATACTGTCATTCTTGCCTCATCAACCTCACTCCAGCAATCTATCAGAGCAAACCAGACATACCTCATACAGCTAGAAAAGTGGGCAGCCACCTGGTGCATTAAAATTAACAGTGCTAAGACTGCGCACGTAATTCACACGACTCGTGTACTAAGCAGCACAGACAGAGCAATCACCATCCAGCTGTGCGGCTGCGATGTTCCAATCAGCTCACGTCATAAGTATTTGGGGCTCCACCTGGACTCTAAACTAAACCTCAAATTCCACATCTCGTTCCTGCGCACCAGAACTATGGCAATAGCAGAGAAGTTTAGGTGGCTTCTTGGCAGTCAATGCAAGCTAACCAGGGAATGCAAAGCATTACTCTACAAACAGCTCATTGCTCCTGTCTGGCATTATGCTATCCCTATATGGGGAGCACTTGCCTCTGACACACAGTTCAAGCGAATCGATAGACTCCAAAATAAGATTCTAAGGAAAGCCACATCCTCTGTTTGGTACACCTCTAACCAGGCGCTACGCGATCGCTACAACATCTACTCAGCTGATGAGGTGTTCACATCAAGCAGTGCAAGACTATTCTCTTCCCTCGCAAATCACCCTAATCAAGAAGCTAGGAATCTAATACTAGCGCCATACAGGCCTCTAAGACTGCACAGGGCCAGGTACTCTATTCAACTCGCAACACAAATCACCCCCCTACAATCTACTATACCCCAACCCCAGCCCCAACCTCATGTCCCTATCCTTATAAGGATGTCTCTAGAGGAGCAACGCAGACGGCCACCACTTAGTTGGACCCAACTTGCGCGACAGCAAGAGCAGCAAGCCCAACGACAACAAACTGCACAACAACGTGTCCCTAGCCCTAGCATCGAACAAAGAAGACTTCGACTACATGAAATGATACTTCAGATAATACACGGTGCTCGACCAAACGAACGCAGGCGGGAATCCAATACTCAACAACAACGACAAGCACAACACGACCCTGGGCATCAAAACTTGTAGAGCTCCTAACTTATAATAACATTCAAACACTGAAAAGAAGTACGACCTCCACCCTAGCTAGCAATATCGTATATCTTAGCAAAGGAACGCCTATATAGAAACAATATGAGAAAACAGTGTCGTGCAACGCACAAAAGGGAAACTAGTCACAAACTATAAATAAACACACAATCAACGCCTATAGGTAATACAGAAAAACCGCCCACTACCTCATCTCAGAACATTGCACCCTGAACAAAGATATACCCTATGCCTATAAAAGCAGAAACTAATTCAAACCTAATCTCTCAGAACCTACATTTAATACCTAACTGATCACAATATAAATCCCCTTTCCTAATTACATGGCTTAAATAATAAGGCTTATTAACTACTTAAATACTAATTAAGACTACAAGCAGCATTGTTGATTGATGATAGAGGCAGCCGCTCGTCAGCGATGTCCACTGCCGTACATATTGTAGACTGTTATTAGTCAATCTGGGAAAAAAAAGAGACATGTATCAGTCACCACGTATATAATTCGTTATATTCGAAATAAAATATAATAAATAATTAAACAAACGAAAACGCCAATCATCCAGTGGAACTTGTTTGCAGTGCATCAGCTGAAAAAAAAAAATACAAAACTCACATATAATAAACTATTAAGCCCATAGGATCAAATTGGTTGTACTTATCATTATCAATCTGAATCTCCAGCCTTCTCCCAACTGTTTCATAAGGCATATCCAGCCCATTCTTAGCCACTCTCAGCGTCCTCATAGCCGCATATCTGAAACAAACAATATAAATAATAATTAGCAATAAATATATCAGCACTTAATATACATAAATAATCATATCAACATTTCACAAATCTCTAACAACCGAATTAACTTACTAAACAATTTTTCTACTTCACAAAATAAATTACAAACACAACTATCTACAACCTTAAATGCATGCAAATAGGTCAAACACATTTTAAATTATAATAAAATACAACAATAAAACGAGCCATTCTAAATCGACTACTATAAACCATATAGTCGCTATACCCTTGTCAAGTCATCTAGTAGAACTCCTTAGAAGCGCATCAACTAGAAATAAAAAAATAAGGAAAACAAATACACATATAGTAAACCACATAAACTATAGAACTAAATTGGCTATACGTATCATAATTAGTCTCGAACTCCAGTCAACATCCTTCTAAGCATAAAGGCTTTATTCTGCCTATTTCCAGCCATCAGCAGTGTCCTCGCAGTCGCATCCCTGAAACAAAACAAAAATATGTACAATTAATAATCATTTACACATCAGCACTCAATATAGATAATCTTTCATATAATTCATTATATACTTTATAGAAATATTCAACTAAATACTATTCATCATGCACAAAATAGCCCCATATACATTCAATTAAAATGGCCCACTCAAATTACAAAATAAAACATAGCTATCACCAACCTTAATAGCAATTAAATAGGTCATTCAAACTACAAATCTAATCTGCTCACTACCTACAAAATTATCTAAAATATTCCTGAATGCCATAAAGTCAGTCAATAAATAATAAATAGTAATAAATAACAAATATTAATAATTAATAATAGATAATAAATTATAAACAAATAATAATAAATCATAAATAATAAATAATAATAATAAATAAACAATAAATAATAAATAATAAATAATAAATAAATAAATAATAAATAATAAATAATAATAAATAATAAATAATAAATAATAAATAATAAATAATAAATAATAAATAATAAAATAATAAATAATAAATTAATATTAATAATTAATAAATAATAAATAATAAATAATAATAATAAATAATAAATAATAAATAATAAATAATAAATAATAAATAATAAATAATAAATAATAAATAATAAATAATAAATAAATAATAAATAAACAAATAAATAATAAATAATAAATAACAAATAATAAATAATAAATACGATAAATAATAAATAAACATAAATAAATATGTGAATATTGATAAATATTATGTATTATATGTTTATAAATATGTATAAAAATACAAATTAAATATTAAATCTACTAACATTTAACTTATAAATAAAATAGCTCCAATATGATTAATAGTTAATAATTTATTTTCAAATTTTATATTCCTGATGCATAATAGTCATATAATAATTATAATAATTAATATTATAAATAATATAACATAATAATAAAAATAAATAATAAATAATAATAATAAATAATAAAAAAATAAATAATAAATAAATAAATAAATAATAATTAATAAATAATAAATAATAAATAATAATAAATAATAAATAATAAATAATAAATAATAATAATAAATAATAAATAATTAATAATAAATAATAAATAATATAATATAATAAATAAAAATAAAAATAATAAATAATAATAACAAATAATAAATAACAAATAAATAATAAATAACAAATAATAATAATTAATACGCTAAACCAAAACAAAATACAACACAAATAAAATATGTGTATATTGATATATATATGTACTTATACGTACGTGTATATATATGTATATACACATATGCATGCATTCTACGAATTAAATATCTAAATCTACTACAATTTGAACTAATAAATAAATCAAAACACTACAACAAACACACCATTAGCATAAATAATTTAACAGGATATTACCACATAAAAGGCAATAGCCAAGTTAAACAATTCAATAACAACAACATAAGATAATAATATAGATTTAAATACAAAGGTGCATACTTTTAAATTAATCCAACATCTGTTTCGGATACGCAGCTATGATTAGGATGTCCCTATAATGAAAATTCTAATTAATAATAGGCCCAGCTAAATTACACACTAGTAAACAAATATTTACATATCCAGCCCAGATTTGTTCACATGCCAGCAGCGGCTTCGTTGATGCCATTATCCTCACGATTAATTAATCTGAAATTCAAAGCACACATTACACACTTATCGTCAAACATATAAATTACTTACCTTAAATCCTACGTAGGGAACTGCAATAGTCAATATTGGAGAATGAAGCAGCGTTCTCCTTAAAGCAGGAGCCATTATGACTCTATAAATAGCAAAAGAAAACAATAATTATATTACAAATATTTCATACTTCAAAAATAATTAACACCGTAATAAATATTATCAATGATACTCGTCAAACTTGTCCCACTGTACGCGCCAAATTCCTAACCTACCACAACTCAAAGAATCTGCACGCAAAACACACAGACAAATACAACGAAACTACGCCATTGCCACTCACACACACACACACACACACAGCTAATATGCTAACTGGCATCGCTTCTCAGTTTTTTAAATATGCTAATAGCACACACATGCCCACAGAAATATTTATGCCTTCTCATATCTCGTTTAAAACGCAACGCAATGCAACTCATTAAACAACAAACACACCATGCCAAAAAAACACTAAGTTAACACAAATATAAGCCACTAATGCCATTCAACATGTTATATGCTACTACGCACACTTGCGCAAGTCATTCATGCGGCGAACACTAAAACACACATATCTCACAAGTACGGCAATTAATAACCCACACTTGTATTATAACACAATTATGCACCAGTAATATTAATACTCCACTAACACATACGATTAAATTAACACAAAAATCATATTCAATAAATTAAAAAACACAATTACTTTACACGCGCCAATTTCCATAATAAACATGTGGTGGCATTTTTGCGTCACATCAACTATCGATTAATAACATAACATTAACATTACAGCTGTTAACTATACGAAGCATTTGGTGGCATTTTTGCGTCACATCAATTATCGATTAATAACATAACATTAACATTACAGCTGTTAACTATACGAAGCAGCCCTGCAGGTTGGCCACTTCAAAACGCTGCCAACAGAGGGAACATTGTCGATAGATGGCGCCACTAATGTTAGCTATTTCCAACACTGAAATTCAACCCTATCTTATTACCAAATCACTACTTTATCTCTTAAATTCATCAAAACTAGCCAATAATTCAAACTTTGTCGCTAGATGGCGCCACTAATGCAAACCGTCCATTGCTTTATTTCTAAAAACATCAAACTACACAATAACTAAAATACTTGAATGAATCACATTATTCTAATATTGCATGCGCTCATAGCCTAATAATTAATTATTGCTAAATTGCATACAATTTAAAAAACAATAATCAAGAGCGACGCCTTCTATTGTGGAGATGGCGCCACTAATGTTGGCTACTTCTGGCACTACAATAAAACTGCCTTATTTCTTAAATATTCACCAAATCTAGCCAATAACCAAAATATTGTCTCTAGATGGCGCTATTAATATTAAATTTCCCCGCTACAATTTCAACCCTATTACACAACCAATTTCAAAAAGAAACGTCAAGACTAGTCAATAACTAATATATTGTCGTTAGATGGCGCCTCTAATTTCAACCCTATTCTACAACCAATGCAATTACCTTACTTCTGAAAAACATCAAACTAACAATTACTAAAACGCGAAATCAAAACAAAAGACAACAAAACACATTTTTTCTACACATAAACCAGTTAAACACGATCACTTAAACTAACTTAAGCTAATAGAAACATAGTCCAATGCTAAAAGATAACCTATGTATTCAATATCACTACATCCAAAATAGCCAAATTTGCACACATATGAACTTAGTAACTACTGAGTCGCATAATAGCAAGCAAAACAGATACAATGCTACCTAAAAGGAGGTTAAATACATGCACTCTCTGGTTAAATAACAATCAAAGAAATAAATTTCTAAATAAATACAAATTAAGGAAACATGCGAATAGGCTACCACGAACAAATACAGTATTGAAACATCAAACGTCACAGTTCGATGAAACAAGCTACACTTATTATACACATAAAATCATAACATACTATCAACAATATATCCTGTCCAAAGCCAGCAGCGCCTCCTCAGTTGCCATTTTCTGCATGCTAAAACAACCTGAAATTTATAAATACTCAATTATCACATTTATCCATATATTCATAGCCTACTTACTCTCAATTCTAAGATGAGAACTTGAGGGCCAATAAAGCAAGAGCGTCAGCATAATTCCTTGAAGTAGGGGTCCAATGTAAATTCTGTAAAATAACAATAACAATTAAATAAGTAAAAGTTCATAAAATTTTTAAATTCCGCATATGTTACTAACTAATATATTGCTAGATGGCGCCACCAATGTTCAACCCTATCTTACAACCAACTCAACTAATTTATTTCAAAAAAGTACCAAATCTAGTCAATAATCCAACTATCGTTGTTAGATGGCGCCACTAATTCAACCCTCTTCTACAACCAATACAACTTTTACTCATAGGAAAAACATATAAGCTAATAATAACTAAAACGTTAAATTAAAACAAAATGCATCAAAACACCTTTTTCCTACACATAAATTAGCTAAACATGATAACTTAAGCTAACTAAAGCTGATAAAAACATAATCCATAGCAAAAAGTTAACCTAACTATCTAATATCACTACATTTATAATAGCCAAATTTGCCCACATATGAAATTAACAACTACTAATTACAAAAAAAAAACATTCAAAACAGATACAATACTACCAAAAAGAAAGAAAATAAATACATGCACTCACTGATCAAATAGCAATTAAAACAAATAAATATTATAAAATACAAAATAATTAAGGAAACATGCGATTACACTACTATGTACAAATAGAGTATCTAAACAACAACAATACAGTCTAAAAAGCTAGATACACTTAACTATGCTTATAAAATCATAACATACGATCATTTTTATAGTCTGACCAATCCAGCAGCGACTCGTTAGGTGCCATTATACGCATGTTTAAATGATCTGAAATTCATAAATACACAATTAACACATCTATCCACATATACATAGCCAACTTACTGTCAATCATACAATGAGAACTTGAAGGCCAATAGTGCAGGAGCATCAATATAATCCTTGAAGTAGGGGCCCAATAAAATTTCTATAAAAAACAATACAAATAAATAAGTACAAATAAATTCAACTTGAAAATCACACATACGCCACTAATCATATCATTCAAATAACTTGTACCACTGTACGCGCATAACTCCTGACCTACCTCAACACAACTTACTAACATATATAACGCACACAAATTGATGCAACTGTACCACCCCACTGCTACTCACACACACACACCTAAGCACGCTAAGCGGCACCGTTCTCCAGCACCTAACGTGCAAACAATTCACACACACAAATACATGCAAGCCCATCCACACATAAATTAAGTCTTTGGTTAATTCCATTCAAAGCACAATCACATCTAAGCAACAAATGCACCATGTTGATATTAAAAAAAAAAATTGAATCTACTAACACAAACACAAATGCAAGCCATTAATTTCATGTAGTGTACTACCACATGCACCTGCGCTAAATTTGCACGCGCCAAACACTAAACACATGCTACACACATATTTCACACATATTTTCAACTGGTGGCTTGCATTTGCAACACAACATATAATGCACAAATAACCTCAACACTGCACCATCACATATTATTAAAAATTAAGCGCAAAATTTAATTAAAATAAACAAACATTGCAATTACTTAAAATGCGCCAATTCCAAAGTAAACAAGAGATGGTACTATTGCGTGACTTCAATCGATTATTAACATAACATTAACAGCTGTTAACTTCGCGATGCAACCATGCAGATTGGCCAACAGATGACGCCACTTAACTTAACAGTCTTTAGCACTGCAATTAACTGCCAACTGAATGTGAATTAAATTAAAGTCGAAAATTTTTCTGCTGATTAAATTTAATTTAATTCTCATTTAACTACATGCATAATGAACTTAATCCTGCACAAATTATTTTGCTCTGCCGTTTATAGTTCTTGCTTCTTGGCAGTAGGTGGCGTTAGCAGCTGCCAACTACATGATGCAGCCACGCAGATTAGTTGACTCTTAACATCGCCAACAGATGTGAAAACTATCACTTGATGGCGCCACTAAATTTAACCCGCCCAAGCAGTGCAATTAACAGTCAACTAATCTGAACTAAACTACCGATAAAAAAATTAAAATTTCTCAATAATCCCAATATTACGTACTTTTTTAAAATAATAAAAATCCCTACCTACCATTCTCACTGAAAGAAAAAAAACTAAAAGGGGATATATATTGCTAGGAAAAACATATCAAAAAAGAGAAAAAAAAGGCCACTAAAATCAGATATTATACAAAATTATGTAAACATTATACTTCAATACAATCTTAAAAAGAAAAGAAGAGAAAAGAAGGCCATTATAATCTACCAAAATGAATATTGCAATGAAAAATGGAAAAAAATGAAATAAAAAAAGAGATTAAAAGAGAAAAAAAAAGGCCAACGCTAGGCATTAAAATAAGGTATTATTCACTTCAATTTGTAAACATTAATTATACATCATACTTATTCAATGCCTCAAAAGAAAAAGGAATAGAAAAGAAGGCCAATATAAAACTACTAAAAAAAATATTCCAAATAAACAGCTAAAAAATTAATGCACTTTAAAACAAAGAAAATATAAAATATTTCACCATTAAACTCTAAGTAATACTAACTAGCCTAAGTACACATACCTAGTTATAGAAAATATCTAGCAATAGTAACAATCTAACATTTAAGCAGCCTAAGCAAAACACGGTGCAAGCAGTATCTATGACGCAGCAAGCAGTCTCAAGCAGTCCTAAAGCGCATTTAGCATACTTCTGAGCAAAGGCTCCCAAACAACCAAATGCTAAGGGAGCGTTTCTGTATTCCACGAATTCTCAACCGGTACTAGCATCAGCCCAGTCAGCACCCTACTTTCTTCCCCCAGAAAGTTGCCAGTTATGGTGCTAGTGGACCTGCCGTGACCCGAAACGCCAACAATTGGCCCTTGGGATAACCACCGTCAGAACAGAAGCACTGCTTAACGAAGCTACTCACCACAGCCAGCCAGCATTCCCAGCAAAACTGCTTGCCAATTCCTGTTTGGCCTCAACGTTCGGCAACAACAGCCACCATCAACATCAACTTCAACAGCAAGCAGCAGCAAGCAGCAGCATCACAAACAAAAGGCAGTACAAGCAGCCACTATGCGCAGCAAGCAGTCTCACCAAAACTAGCATCAACAACAAGCAAGCAACTTCATCAAGCATAAAGGCAGCACAAGCAGGCTCCAGACGCAGCAAGCAACAACAAAAGCAGCAACTACAAAAAAAATCAACCTCTTAACTGATGTATGCAGTTTACTGCTTAACGCCAACACTACAGCAGCCACCAACAGCAACAACTCCAACAGCAAAACAGCAGCAAGCAACAACAAAAACAGCAACTACTCAAGCATCCCTTAAACTGATGAATGCAGTCTACTGCCTACGCTAGCCTACAGCAGCAGCCACCAACAACAACAAGACCAGTAGCAATCAGCAGCACTACCAGTATTCCCGGCAAGCAGCTTACCCATAAACACAACATCAACAAGCAGCAACTCCATAAACAAAAGACAGTGCAAGCAGTACTTCGATGCAGCAAGCAGTTTAAAGCGTCTACTGCTTACTGACCCAGCAACGCCGACAAGCAGTAACACCTACTCAATACAAGCAAACAGCGTCACACTGCCAAATGCCAGCATACAACAACAGCAACAACTCCAAGAACAACAACAACAACAACTTCAAGCAACAGCTCCAACAACAAGCAGATCATTAAAACAACTCCACCAACAACGCGGGAAATCGTCTCTTCAGCCAGCGAATCAGCACCTCATGCAGCAGCGTCAACACCATCACAATCAAGCACAGCAACTTTTATTTTACATATTTCATACTTAGTTTTTATTTCACTGTAAATTTCATTTCTGTTAATTTTAGCTAGCCACTACAATTTGTATTAGGTTAAGATAGTCTTAAGTTAAAATTGTCATTCATATTTATAAGTTGCCCTATGGGTAATATAAATAAATATTAAATTTCTTACAAAAAAAAAAAAAAAAAAAAGGGCTTCCAGGTTAAATATGCCAATGTCTTAAAAAACCGTTTTACAGGAATTCCACTCAATATGTTTGAATGTTTGAAATGAGTTGCAAAATCGATGCAAAAATTATCCTCAGGTTAAAAGGAAGAAGTGCTAGGCATTACCAAAATAGGCAAATCAGGAAGTGTCCATAGAGCGACAGGCCATACGCACTGACCCAGGGCAGTGCCACACGATCTGCCAAGCTTTTGGCACAGTAACAACCACTCCAGACCATTCGTCTGTCTCAAATGCGCAGGACACCACCCAACAGTAGAATGCAAAAAGGATAAAAATTCCCCAGGGCTGTGCGCCAACTGCGGCAGCCAGCACATTGCTTCATACAAAGGTTGTCCAACCTACAAAGCAGAAAGAGCAAAACTACTTGCCGTCCGACTCACCAGACCATTAGCCATCCACGAAAACATCCCTGCCAATGCCCAAAAACAACAACAGCCACTCATGCTACCAGCAGCCCAAGAAATCCCTCAAACTCAGCCCCAAACTCCCACTACAAAACCACCCATACAAGTCCTCACTCCGCAATCTCAAAGAGTTCGAACGCGAGCTTCTAAAATAAACAGTCCACGTCCAGCACATAACATGCCAATACCTGCACCACTGGAGACACTGAGCCCTGCTTATGGCAACCTCGCCAAGAAAACATACAGCCAAATGGCACATGAGGCCATTGCACGGCCAAAGACTCCAATGCCAACTAAACAAAATAGGCAGTCATTGTCCCGTCAACTGCAACTCCCCCAAAAACTCCCTTTCAAACCCCAACAGCAACACCTACAGCTAAGGCAACCAAAATCCCCCCAATTGGCCTCCTACGCAGTCAACAACACACTCGCAAGCAGGCAAACCACTATTCCACCCCACCAACACGATCTTCTGCAATTGCATAAAGCTGTGGCAAGCAACGCCCAAAGCATCACCTTACTCAGCGATAAAATAGACATGCTCTTCAAGAAGTTTAACGAACACTTTTGCTCAAACCCTAATGATAAACTAAATGCAGCCAATGACCATTTAAATGACGACAAACAATAGACAATTCAACAGCAGCAGTCACAATAATGCCCTCAATATAGCCTACTGGAATGCTTCGGGCCTTCCCAATAAGCTCGTCGAGTTAGAAAACTTTATGCTCCAACAAACAATAGACATCATGATGGTTATAGAAACCAGAACAGACAATGTCAACAGTATCAACATAGATGGCTACGTATGCTATCTAGTCCCTAACCCAGACAGCAACAGAAAAGGAGGGGTAGCTATCTATGTTAGCCAAAATATTCGACACACGACATTGGAACCTATCTCTACACCCATGGTACAATGTGCCCCAATAGCTATCTTTACCTCAAACGGAAACTCAAACCCAATCACAATCACCCCGGTATACTGTCCCCCAATATTCCAATGGTCCACCAGTCACTTCAATAGGCTTCTCACAAAATTAGGAAGTCTTTTACAAGGGTCCAGGCTGCTCATTTGTGGCGACTGGAATGCAAAGCACTCCTGGTGGGGAAACGTACGGTCTTGCCTTCGCGGCAGAGCACTCCTTAACGCTATTCAACTAAGAGAAAACTTCAATATACTAGCAACAGGAGGTGCAACGCACTATCCCTACACAAGGAGAAACAGACCTTCGGCTATTGACTTTGCCGTATACGCAGGCATACCAAATGAAGCTTTACGCACGCACTCAACAGTCGACCTTGACTCAGACCACCTCCCAATACATATCAATCTCGAAATGGGCGCAATTCCTCGCAACCGAACAAAGCTACAGCTTCTTCCCTGGAATTCCAACATATTAACATTTCAAAGACACCTTGAGGGTAGCATAAACACAGACATAGAGATTAGCACGTCCACGGACATAGATGAGGCCATAGTTCTACTAAACAGCAATATTCAAACAGCCGCAGCTGCATCTATTCCCACAACGACCGCTAACAGAATTATCCGAGGCCCTAGTAGAATTCAACTGAGTGAAACATCGAGAAGGTTACTTCTCCTTAAACGCCAACAAAAACAAATTAACCTCACTCAACATACACTAGCAAGCCGACAACTATACAAGAGAACTCAAAACCAATTAAAAAAATCATTGAACAAAGACAAAGCGAAACAGATAAACACAATTCTTGAGCAGGTCGATACAGCCGATCGCTATCGTCTTCCAAAAGTTGTGGCAAACCACAAGCAAAATTAAAAGGCAGCCTGAACCCAATTGGCCGCTCAAAATCCAAACAAATGCCAACCTGCCACAACGCTGGACAAAGACTTGCCAAGAAAAAGCAGACACTTTTGCTGAGCACTTGGAACAACGATTTAGCCCTATCCTAACAAACGAAGACACTGAACGTAGGGAATTAAATGAAGAACTCGAACGTAACAAGCAGCGACTCCTACTTTACTCAAACAACGATAGTCCTCGCAACATATCCCCTGGTGAAATCATACAACTGATTGATTCCCTTCCACTCAAAAAATCACCTGGATGGGATTGTATTAGCAACAAAGTTCTCAAATCTCTCCCTGCCAAAGCAATAGAACTCCTAGCCCTCATTTTCAATAGCATTCTTAAATTAGGCTACTTTCCTCAACGTTGGAAGCACGCGACAGTATCCATGATTCTTAAACCTGGAAAATGCGCCAATACAGTTGAATCATATCGCCCTATAAGCCTACTCTGCAGCTTCTCTAAACTATTCGAGAGACTGCTAATGGACAGGCTATTTGAAATTAATGAATTTGAGCTCGCAATACCTAATCATCAATTTGGGTTCAGAAAAGAACACGGCACAGACCAACAACTATTTAGAGTCGTTCAACATATCTTAAAGTCATTTGAATCGCGAAAATTCTGCTCTGCAGTCTACATAGATATAAGTGAAGCATTCGACCGTGTATGGCATATTGGCCTCCTACTTAAACTATCTAAACTACTCCCACTCCACCTGTTCAAAATCCTTGAAAGCTATCTAATCGGCCGTAGCTTCCAAGTCAAAGGTCCTAACGGGACAATTTCTCGTGAATGCCAAATACTAGCAGGCGTCCCCCAGGGGAGTGTTCTTGGGCCTATACTTTATACCATATACTCCTCAGATATGCCACTTCCTACTCAGCAATATGGGCATGAACATCTGCTCTCCACTTTTGCAGACGACACAGTAATTCTAGCCTCTTCTCTCTCACTATCACAAGCCATTAGAGCCAATCAGACATATCTCAGAAAACTTGAAAAATGGGCTGCTACTTGGTGCATCAAGATTAACAGCTCCAAAACTGCCCACGTCATCTACAGCACACGCGTCCTAAGCAGTCTGGACAGGGCAAATACTATTCAGCTAAACAGCTGCAGTATCCCAATTAGCTCTCGCCACAAATATCTGGGACTTCACCTAGACTCCAAGCTCAACCTGAAATTCCATATAACACAGTTGCGAACTAGAGTACAAGCACTTGCAGTAAAATTTAGTTGGTTACTAGGCAGGCAGTGTAAATTGACCAAAGAATGCAAAGCGCTTATTTACAAACAACTAATAGCCCCTGTATGGCATTATGCCATCCCAATCTGGGGAGCACTAGCATCTAATACTCAGTTTAAGCGCATAGACATGCTTCAAAACAAAATATTAAGAAAAGCCACACAAGCCTCATTGTATACTACTAATCAGACTCTACGCGAACGCCACAATATTCCCTCAGCTGAAGAAGTTTTTACCTCAAGCAGCACTAGGTTAGCCAGTTCCCTAGCAAATCATCCCAACTGCGAGGCTAGAGAATTAATACTAAGAGCGTACATACCACGAAGATTACAAAGGACAAGATATTCTACCCAACTTCAAACACAAATCATACCCCTTCAATCATCCATCCCCCAACCCCAACCTCGATCCCATACCCCAATACTAATAAGGATGTCGATAGAAGAACAGCGCAGACACCCACCCCGTAGCTGGACCCAAATAGCACGTCAGCAAGAAATGCAAGCCCAACAACCTGCACAGCGACGCCCTCCCAGTCCCTCTATTGAACAAAGAAGGCTGCGACTCCACGAACTCATACTCCAAATCTTGCATGGAGCCCGACCAAATGTTAGGAGGCCGGAATCCCTCGGACAACATCAACAACAGGGCCCTGAGCAGCAATAATAGAAAAAAAAACATTACTCAAAAAACATTCATTCAATCGGAACATTCCCTACATCATCTGAACTAACAAAACCCGCACCTACAAATACCTACAAACACTTCTGGCCTAACGAGCCCTAAACTACTTAAATCTCTATCAACTTAAATGCTAATTAACTTAACTTATATACTACTTAGGTAACTAACTATAATAAAGCAGCAGCAGCAGCGATGTAGCAGTAGCCTCCTTCAGTTGAAGTTCATTCGTGTACAAAAAAATTCTGTAAACAAAAAGAGACACGCATTAGCCATCACATATCAACATGAAAATCAGCAGATAATAAATAAATAATAAAACCGAAAAATTCACAACAAGCCATGGCGTTCATTAAGACTCCAAGCCGATATCTGTAATAAAGTAACTTTTAGAAATTCACTCACAAAACAAAACTTAGAACGATACTTCTTCAAACCAATTTAAATATATTAAAAAAAAAAGTAGGAAAAACTCACGATTTCTATTATGCCCAATATTTCTCTTCGAAGCGCACACATGTTAAATAAAACACCACAAAGAAACAATCATTCATTTATAAATTCAAAACTAAATACTTATCTGAACATTGATTTGCATTACACAGCTATTCATTCTGTCAATCAAATGTCATGTCCCAACTGAGTAGATACATTCAACAAGTCAAGCCATTTGCTAAAATTACACAAAAAGGAGGGAAAAGATTAATCTACAAATCAGACATCTAGTCAAAACACTGTAGCTTATGTAACTGCCACTTTGCGCAACAGATTATACTAACAACACTTGTATAACACGCACACACGATTTCTCATCAGGTCCATCCGCCAACATCACTGCATAAAATAATAAACAGTTTCTTGTCCATAGCAAATTCTATTAAAAAGCTATATTAATGCCGTAAAAAAAAAATATAAATCCACACACAGCAATCACAAATGTAAACAAGCGATGGTATTCCAAGCGATGAATAATCGATAACAATTAACAACTCATGCGGAATAATGAAATGGAACATCTTCACCAAATAAATTAAATTACACTAATATATTAACCAAAACTAAAAAAAATTTAAAATTATTAACTAAACCAAGCAATAAATTAAAACAAGCAGTTGTGTCCGAATGTTTTAATATATGTTCTATTTATACTTATGTATGTATGTGTGTGTGTGTATATTTATACATGTACGTATGTACGTATATATATGCGCGTATATGCGTATGTTCATGTCTATGAATACCTAGGTATATATGTGTGTAAGCTGTATTTGCATATATATACTTATGAATATATTTAACATATCGAAGCAATCAACTGCATACTAAAGCAATCCTATGCCTATGATCATGAGTTACGTTAGATCAATAATTTAAATCATTCACGCCAAACTAATAATACTAATTACTTCAACATTAATCTATACACCCAAAAACAACTACCAAAAACACATTTCTCACACATTCCTTCAAAAAAAAAACAAATTTAAATCAATGCAACGCTAATTCTAATCCTTCCTTTCTATACCCACTTGCCTGCCATTCTTCCCTTTGTGCCCTATAATAATTAATCATGCAAACAGCTAGGTAGTTAGCCAACAAAACAATTCTTCTACAAACACAATTCAAACATACTATGAATAGTGCAGAACATTTAACCAGCTTTAACTGAACTATAGAAAATAAACACGTATAGGCAGATATTCTCCCTAACCATTAGGAACAGTTACATAGCCAAGCAAACAAACCAATAGCAAAATATTAAATCAATTATTACAAAATACAAAGCAACCACAACAAGCACAGTGCATATCATTAGAAAGCCTAATTATTCTCTAACACACAAAAAAATTTAAAAAAAGCAAAATAGAAACAAGCAAGAATAATCTACTTTATAGCAACAACTTGTACACAGCTAGGCAGACAAACCAATCGCAAAGCATTAAATTGAACAATGAGGGATCACAAAACACAGATACAATACAATAACAACAAGCCCAGTGCAAAACATTAAAGCAGACTAAATTTAGTTTTAATACATAAAAATGCAAACGCAAAATAGGTTAATCCCCAACAATTAGCAACAACAAGTACACAGCTTAACAGAAAAACCAAGTGAATAACAAATAAGCTTTCTATACAATTTTTCCCTAAAGTAAGGAAAACAAATATGCACATACAGTCACTGACAAATTAGACCCTACGACTACAATGACATTACGCACGCCTGCAGTTAACATCAGCAACACTCACACACACAACTCCACTTATCCAGTACACGGCATTTACCAGCAGCATCGCCCATAAAGAGACTCCAGTGCCGTCCACCAACGAAGCCTCAAACCCATTCCATGCTGACATAGGACTCCAACTCCAACAGCGGCAGCTAAAACAACAAAAACCACACAAAGAATCAAAAGCGAAAAAATTATTTAAAAAAACTGCACACTTATCTGATACGGGATTCAGCTCTGATCTGCCATGGGCACAACGTCGCAAAGTCCTGGGGCTCGTTCACTTCCCCGCCTCGTCCCTCTACCTGCTATTCTACAATAATAAAATAAACTAAATAGAAACAGCCAGCACAGACGCATATTGCTACATTAATCACACGCCACCAAAGCATAATAAAATTAAAAACGAATTAAACAATCAAAATACATACGAACAGCCAACTAGAAGCTACATTCTACATCAGCAAAGCCACTACGCACATCAGCATGCAACACCAACATCATTCACATCCACTACTACATCTATCCAATATACGACATTTATCAGTAGCATGCATCTGAGATTTATAATAAATAATTTAAATCAAGTATTAACAGCCAGCACAGACACATATATCTACACTAATTCCATGCTATCAAAGCATAATAAAATTAAAAAACAAATTAAACAACTAAAATACATACGTACAACCAATTTCAAACTACATTCTACAACAACAATGACACTACGCTCACCTGCAATTAACATCAGCAACATCTACACACGCAACGTCACTTATCCAGTACACGGCATTTACCAGCAGCATCGTCCATAAGGAGTCTCCAGCGCCGCCCACCAACGAAGTCACAAATCCATTCCATGCTAACATAGGACTGCAACTCCAACAGCAGCAGCTAAAACAACAAAAACAACACAAAGAATCAAAAGCGAAAAGGTTAGTCAAAAAAACTGCACACTTATCTGATACGGAATTCAGCTTTGATCTGCCATGGGCACAACGTCACAAAGTCCTGGGGCTCGTTCACCTCCCCGCGTCGTCCCCCTGCCTACAATTCATAATAAATAATATAAATTAAATAAAAACACCCAGCACATACGCATATTACTACACTAATTTCACGCCACCAAAGCATAATAAAACTAAAACAAACTAAACAATTAAAATACATACGCACAGCCAACTACAAGCTACACCCTACATCAACAAAGCCGCTACGCACACCAACGAGCAACACCAACAACATTCACACTCACCACTACACCTATCCAATATGCGACATTTATCAGTAGCATGCATCGCAATTTATAATAAATAATTTAAATCGAATATTAACAGCCATCACAGACACATATATCTACACTAATTCCATGCTGACAAAGCACAATAAAATCAAAAATAAATTAAACAATTAAAATACATACGCACAACCAACTTCAAACAACATTCTACAATAACGATGACACTACGCTCACCTGCAGTTAGCATCAGCAACATTCACACACACAACTTCACTTTTCCATTACACGGCATCTAACAGCAGCATCGTCTACAAGGGGTCTCCAGCGCCGCTCAACAACGAAGCCACAAATCTATTCCATGCCAACATAGGACTCCAACTCTAACAGCAGCAGCTAAAACGACAAAAATAACACAAAGAATCAAAAGCGAAAAGATTAGTTAAAAAACTGCACACTTATCTGATACGGGATTCAGCTTTTGGGCATAACGTCGCAAAGTCCTGGGGCTCGTTCACTTCCCCGCGTCGTCCCCTTACCTACAATTTATAATAAATAATATAAATTAAATAGAAACACCCAGCACAGACGCATATTACTACACTAACTTCACGCCACCAAAGCATAATAAAATTAAAACAAATTAAACAATTAAAATACATACGCACAGCCAACTACAAGCTACACTCTACATCAACAAAACCATCACGCACACCAGCAAGCAACACCAACAATATTCACACTCACTACTACACCTATCCAATATACGACATTTATCAGTAGCATGCATTTGCAATTTATAATAAATAATTTAAATCGAATAATAACAGCCAGCACAGACACATATAACTTCACTAATTCCATGCTGTCAAAGCACAATAAAATCAAAAATAAATTAAACAATTAAAATGCATACGCACAGCCAATCACAAGACACACTCTACATCAACAAAACCACTACGCACACCAGCAAGCAACACCAACAATATTCACACTCACTACTACACCTATCCAATATACGACATTTATCAGTAGCACGATCTGCAATTTATAATAAATAATTTAAATCGTATATTAACAGCCAGCACAGACACATATAACTACACTAATTCCATGCTGTCAAAGCACAATAAAATCAAAAATAAATTAAACAATTAAAATACATACGCACAACCAATTTCAAACTACATTCTACAATAACGATGACACTACGCTCACCTGCAGTTAGCATCAGCAACATTTACACACACAACTTCACTTATCCAGTACACGGCATCTAACAGCAGCATCGTCTACAAGGAGGCTCCAGCGCCGCTCAACAACGAAGCCACAAATTTATTCCATACCAACATAGGACTCCAACTCTAACAGCAGCAGCTAAAACGACAAAAGCAACACACGAATCAAAATCAAAAAGATTAGTTAAAAAAAATTAAACTGCTCACTTACCTGATATGGAATTCAGCTTTAATCTGCCATGGGCCCAACGCCTACAAAGTCCTGGGGCTCGTCCATCTCCCCGCGTCGTCCCTCTGCCTACAAATTATAATAAACAATATTAATTAAATATAAAAACAGACAGCACAGATACTTATATCTACATGTCAACAAAACGTAAAAAATGAAAATAATCAATCAACTAAAAAATACACGCACAATCAAACTACAAAATTACAACAAACAAAGCTGCTTCACATGACTACGGTCAGCTACAAAAACAAGCACACACACTACTACACTTATCCAGCACACGCCTCTCATCAGCAACATCGTTCGCTTTTTGAACTGAACACATCACGTATCCAAAGGAGTACCCAGTGCCGCCCAGCAACGAAGTCACAAATCCGTCCTAGACAAATTATCAGTTCCAATTCGACAGAAATAGCTAAAATAACAGACACATCACAAAGAATCAAATCAATAGATAAGTCAAACCATTATACACTTATTATAAAATCCCCCCCCCCCCCCCCCCCTATATTCCCCCCCCCCCCCCCCCCCCCCCCCCCCCCCCCCCCCCCCCCCCCCCCCCCCCCCCCCAAAAAAAAAAAAAAAAAAAAAAAAAAAAAAAAAAAAAAAAAAAAAAAAAAAAAAAAAAAAAAAAAAAAAAAAAAAAAAAACCCCCCCCCAAAAAAAAAAAAAAAAAAAAAAAAAAAAAAAAAAAAAAAAAAAAAAAAACCCCCCCCCCCCCCTCCAAAAAAAAAACCAAAAAAAAAACCCCCCCCCCCCCCCCCCCCCCCTTCCCCCCCTAATAAATATAAACTATACAACATGCTTCTACTTTTAAATAAAAGAAGAAAAAGGAGAAGCCAGCATAAATTACGACACACACACACACACACACACACACACTCAGTACACTGATACATGAAAACACCTACCTTTACAACGATAAGCATCCAAGATCACAGCCCTGTAAATAACAACATTATTAATAATTAATAATATAAAATAACAACCATTACAAATAATTTACTTACCACTAAATTAATAATAAAAACACACTAATCTCCAAAAGCCAGCATACAAGCTTCCCGAACCATATGATTGCATATAGAGATGGAACCAGCACAAAAATCTTGCATGCCGATACTCATCGATCTATCTGTTGCGGACCACCTGGAACTGGAACATAAATAATTTTAAAACTTGATTTAAAAGAAATTATGCTTCTGCTACAACAATTAATTTAAATAAGAATAATAAAAAAATCTATAAGCGCAAAAAAAATAAAAACCACATTTAAATACCCAAGCAATATTCACAAAATCAACAAAATAAAATTACAATACCTTTAACGTTCTCACATCAAATCACATACAAAAAAAAAAATATATTAAAACAATATACACACTAATTAAACAAAATTAAACTAATCGGCCCAACGAACACTTACTTAAAAAAATTTAATAATAAATCATCCTCAACACATTAAGAGCATCAGCACCAGCACGCCAATTACTAACCTCCCTCAACTCAATAAAAC
The DNA here is from genome assembly GCA_018151435.1 of Zaprionus africanus. Taxonomy (NCBI): domain Eukaryota; kingdom Metazoa; phylum Arthropoda; class Insecta; order Diptera; family Drosophilidae; genus Zaprionus; species Zaprionus africanus. Next base: position 27,807 of record JAECXB010000607.1, read on the forward strand.
CTGGAATATAAAACATCAATGAACCAACTCGTCTCAATAAGAAATTAAAAAACTACACTTATCTAAAATTCAACAACATTATTACACTAATCATACACACCAATACACTCCAACATGCACGCTCACACATTCTAAATAAAGAACATGCTCATGAATTAAGAAACAACAAATAGATCTAAATCCAAACAATTTAATCTCTGAATGATTCCCGAATCAAAGCCAATAAAAAACACACGCCGCAGCTAAGCTAAGTCATTGCTTTCTCAGGCAAAATATTATTCCTGCTAAACTCATACACTTACACCAAACAAATTAACACACGACAGCAGCGGCTTAATACTAGAGCAACAACAACCGGAAATCATGCAACAATCCATCCCAAAGAGCTACAAGGGCGACAACTAAAGTCCACACAAATTACACACAACCAACCAAATAACTTGTATGGAGAACTAAGTCGATCACAAAAGCCACCACCCATTACTAAAATAAACTAATACTACCATATAAATATTAACACATTATCGCCTGGCAGGCACATATAAACATTATAAACATAAATCAAAACATCCAAGTTACTAACTCACCAATTAAATTCAAATATTTATGTTAATAATTAAACTAACACCTATTCAATCACTCATACCAACAACAACAAAACAATTAATCAATAATAGAAATTATTAATACACGCGCATTCCAACTACATATAAATTTATATACTCACACACATTGATCATCAACATTATACACGCAACTACACTTATCCAACACAGGACATTCACCATCAGCACATCTACTACTGAAGCAGACTGCGTATCCAACAGGAGCGTCCAGCGCCGTCCCAGCACGAAACAATAAATCCCACGTCAGGCCGATAAGGACATCAACTCCAACTCCAGCAGCAGCAGCAGCAGCTAAACAACAGACAGACAACAAAGAATCAAATTCAAACAAGTAACTTAATTCTTCCACACTTATCTAATAAAAAAACGAGATCAGCAGCCCAGCATCTTTCTTCGTGTTTAGTTCGACTGTAATAAAAAACACAACATGAATATACAAATATACAGCCCTCACTAAATATTCCAACACATACATGTACTAAAAAGTACTACTTACCCTGGTAATGCTTTTCAGACAGGGCCGCAACCTAGGGAAGGCAATAATAACACAATTAAACAATAAATCTTTTACAATCACTTTACTATAACTTACCTTTCACAAAATATAAATAATATTAACATTCGTACGCCTTTTACTAGCTGATAATTTCACGTTGCATAGTACGCAACAAGTGATGGAACTACTCCAAAAAACATCTATGCCGATACATATCGATAAAATTGATGCGGAACCTGTGGGACTGAAACAAAAAAGACCAAAAATTGATGCAACAACACGTTACTGTCACTTATTTAAAATTTATTAAAATTTATAACAAAAATCCACAATAATAATTATAATTAAAAAATAAATAATCAATAAACAATATAATTCTCACCAACAAGAAAACAATAAGAAATATCAATTCGATCTCATTAATAAAATAAAATAATAAAAGCACCTAAATAATATAAAAAACAAAACAATATTAATAAACAAACTACAATACAAAGCTTACACCATAAATAAAAACATAAACTAATAATATTAATAATAAACAAATCGCTAACCACATGGACAAAATAACCACTAAAAAACCAAATAAAAATAATGTCCTGCCAGCTACGATATATCACATTTTTAAACATTTAAAAAAAAAGAGAAGAAGATATACACACCACTCCTCTCCCAATTTCAAATAAGGAAAAGCGCCAATAGACACAAACTTGCTCCTCCTGTAAGGGGCACCTAATCCATCCACAGCATACTTTCAGGGGCCACCTACGCAATCCTGCAGTTCCAATTCGCAACTGGTTCTGCCAGTCCCCTACCTTAGTGGCTGGCAAATTGGACCACCCCTTGTCAGCACGGTGCAAGGTGGACCAGTGGTATAGACATCGCCAAATACATATCTCCACGGCAACTATACCCACTGCCCTGCCACCATCATGTTAGATGACTTCAACCAACCGCAGCTTTCGCAGACGCCGCCAACGCTCCAACAGACAGCAATCAACCACCCCACCTCTCCCCTTGGTTCGTCCAGGAACACTCAGCAGCCACCAGATTAATTTAATTTACTCTAAGACAAATTCTAATAATATGATTAAGACCTATTTAAATTTGTTTACAATCACATGCTTTGCTAAATATCCCATCAAGATAATTGCTAAAATATTACTAAGAATTATACAAGCTTGCCATTAATATCCAAATTAGCCGTGGCAGCCACATACGTCACTGAAGAACTCCAACATTATTCCTGCTACAATAACAATAAAACTTCTCTCGCTTATTCATATCCCATTTTGCCATCCTCAACTATACTAAGTAATAAATTAATTTAACATATTGTTTGCCATCATGAAATGTATTTAGGATAAGTAGTATATAAAAATTTTGTAATTCATATTTATAAGTTGCCCTATGGGTAATATAAATAAATATTAAATTTTTTTACTAAAAAAAACATGCACACTTATATTCACAACAAACATGCATTTAACACTTTCCAACACAACCTATGCCAACCTACTATTCCAATAATAATTATTTTCCTATACAGTAACTAAACAATTTAAAAACAACAATTAATAATATAAAAAAAAAAATAACACTTCAATACTCTCGCGTCAACCTGCATGCACTACATTTGCTCCACCTGCAACCAGCTTTTCGGAAATCCTCCGATGCAACCATGCTAACTATCGATAAGCACTCCACTCAAAAGCTGGTTGCTACACGTTCCGACTGCTAACAGGTGGCAGCGCCAATAAAAATTTCTCAACACTAATCCGTTAATAAAACTAATTTAAATAAAACATAACTAAAATAACATAAATTAACATAATTCATTAAAGCTAAACAATGCATAAGCTAAAATAAATAATTAAAACCATAATTTAATAAAATTATATAAAACTCACCACTCTTTCGCAGACGGCAATACTGGCAATTCACTGGCAATCTCAGTTAATTAATATTTAAAATTCATATCCAACATAAACATTAAACATGCAAATAATTAAAATAATTTACAATCAATTCTAATAATATAAATAACTCAATAACTCATCCACAAATAAATAGCATATTAAAATAAACACTATAAAATAACTCAATAATAATAATAATATTCTCACCAGTCAAATAACATCCACAAACTCTTATACTATGCAGATGTCAACAATCTGGAAGTCTACAGCCAATCGGCCAGCTGCAATTCACCTTCTCAACGAGTCATATGGCAACGTCTCTCATCAGCTGGCTTATGTCTACAATCAACACAGCAACAAGTGGCCACTGGAAACTCTCCCTTAAGCTTCCTGCTTATCCAGTCTGTTATGCCACTCTATTGATGCCAGTCGCGGTGCTAGGTGGGCCTGCGAGGAGCGCAACACTCTAACTATTGACCCTTGGGCAAGTCAATCAATCGCCACTTCAACGAGCACACAAGGACATCACCAACCAGCCAAACATCATCCCCGAGCCAAGCCGATCCCCTTTCTCTGGCAGACACACAACAGCAACCACTCAATTTAAAATTTCCATAACTTTATTATAAAAAACAAACTGTTTGTCATTAACTTTTCAATTTGCCACTTACTTCCATATATAACTCCAATCCTGCAATAGTATTCTATAAGCACACATTGTTTAGCCATTAATTAAATGTTCAACTAGATTTAGTTTAGTTTTAAAATTTTTATTGTAAATCATATTTATAAGTTGCCCTACGGGTAATATAAATAAATATTAAACTTATGATGAAAAAAAAAAAAATAAGCACTCCACTCAAAAGCTGGTTGCTACACGTTCCGACTGCTAACAGGTGGCAGCGCCAATAAAAATTTCTCAACACTAATCCGTTAATAAAACTAATTTAAATAAAACATAACTAAAATAACATAAATTAACATAATTCATTAAAGCTAAACAATGCATAAGCTAAAATAAATAATTAAAACCATAATTTAATAAAATTATATAAAACTCACCACTCTTTCGCAGACGGCAATACTGGCAATTCACTGGCAATCTCAGTTAATTAATATTTAAAATTCATATCCAACATAAACATTAAACATGCAAATAATTAAAATAATTTACAATCAATTCTAATAATATAAATAACTCAATAACTCATCCACAAATAAATAGCATATTAAAATAAACACTATAAAATAACTCAACAATATCATAACATACTCACCACTCACATAACATCCACAAACTATTATACTACGCAGATGTCAACTGTCTGGCAGTCTACAGTCAATCGATCAGCTGGCAAATTCTTCCCCCCAACGAGTCATATGGCAACGTCTCTCATCAGCTGGCTTATGTCTACAATCAACACAGCAACAAGTGGCCACTGGAAACTCTCCCTTAAGCTTCCTGCTTATCCAGTCTGTTATGCCACTCTATTGATGCCAGTCGCGGTGCTAGGTGGGCCTGCGAGGAGCGCATCACTCTAACAATTGACCCTTGGGCAATTTGTTGGAAATATTCAAAGTGATTTCTCGAATTTTGATTCGCTTTCGCAGTGTTCCCTCCTGCCATAGCACTTTGTGCATTGATCGGACCGGTCAATTGGGCTCTTTGGCATTAGAGTTTTCGTGTTTTTGTCCATTTTCGTGTTTTTTCTCGTACACCGTTGCTTGCCGTGAGCAGTGCGAGTCAGTCGCGCCCCCCGTCATAGTCTTTCGCGTTTATAGTGCCGTTAAAGTTAGTCGCGAGTCAAGTGCAGCGTCGGTGCGGGATTCATTTCCCTGCCCCCTGCCCTAAGTGCATAGTGTATTTAAGGAGTCCGAGATTGGTGCATGTCACTTTGATCCGTCCTTTTGGTGCAGTTAGTGAGTGTTAAATTGCTTGTGCAGTGCAGTGAGCGCAAGAGAGTCGGTGTAGAGCGAGACGGAAGTGCTGATCAGTTACTAGTTTGCTAGATAACTGCTTTTCCCCTCCTCCTCACTTTCCTCTGCCCCTGACCTGCAAGAGTTCAAGTGCGAGCAGAGAAAGTGCCGTTGAACAGTTAGGATTTGTGCTGGCAACTATTTGCTAGTCTCTTTTTGACTTTCAATCGCACCCCCTGCCCCCGCACATTGGCAATTTACAGCTGACCGTATGTGCCCCCCCTACCCTCAGGGTTAAAAGTTCAAATCACAGTGCAGTGAGTGTGTGTGTGCATGTGTATAGCGAGCGGGAATTTACTGTACAGTGGTTATATTCTGGCCAACTGTTCTTTCCCCTCCTCTGTACCTGCGTCCACCCCTGCTCTTGCAGTACTTGAGTGTATGCAGCTTAAGCGCTGTGTGAGCCTGAGTTTAACGGTTATTGGCATCTCTCTTTCCGAATACCGGTTCACTTTCACCGCTTATATTGCCTCTGCACATAAGTGTTAACTGCGCGCTCTCCCCGTAACGGGACATTTAAAGCCACTACTCTCACCAAGCAATCGAAGATTCTGGAACTTCCCGCGCCACGGAGACATAACCGCACTCAAAGGAACTCCTGTTTTCTTCCCCCCTTCTCCCCCTGCGATAAGCCGTGAGTTCATCCACCTCAGCAACTGCGTGCAAACTACGCACTAGCAAGACGAAGCGCTGAATTAAATAAACGAATAAAAGAAAATACTTCGCCAATAAATTTTAATTACATGTTCTTACTGTCATTTCAACTCGTATTTGTGTCGTCCCTCTTTTGTCCTAAATAAAATAAATTGTATATTCAATGCTGTGTTTTAATTCTGTACGTATATGTTCTTCTCTGTTTTACTTTGTCTAAAACTTTTATGTGAGCTTTATATGTTCAGTCTATACAGTAAGTGTTTTATTGTTGCCTGTCACTTATTTAACCCTTGTTAAATAAGTCTTGATTTTAAGGATCTTAAATAGAACTCATAAATACAATTTTTCCAAAATGAGCCATAACGAGGACAGCAAAAACAGTTCTAAATCTGATGATGCTAGCAGCGACATCTGTATTGTCGATAATGGCAGCGCCAATTCCTCAAATGAGGCTGCAGGTTGGAAACGCAGTTCTCCTTCCTCCCCTACCTACACATTAGCCAATAAAAATATTAATCCCTCGCCAAGATTTACCAATACCCCCTCCCCCATCCCTAGCCCTAGCCCAGATAAGCCAGTGAGCCGACTTAAACGTATCATTCTTGCACCGTGCCAACCAAATAGTCCTAAAAGATTCAACAAAGAAATAAAAATAGCAATAGAAAAGTTACGGCCCATTAACAAATTCAAATTTGAAGCACCGTCTAGTAGCTCGCCAAACACGAAGTTCTCAGCCTCAGCCACTAAGTTTACTGCTTGCGGCACCTCTACTCCTCGTAGGAGTGCCCAAGTAAGCATTCCCAAACTCAAACTTAACACAACCCAACCAGCAAATAGGGTGCAAATCCTAGAAAACGCCATTATTAAGATAGCCCCCAACTCGTCTGTACAAGAGCAGCAAACTCCACAGCAACTGCAAAATGATCTGCAGGGCAAACGCCTCTCCTTGCAGAATCCACATGAAAAATCGAATTCACGATCATCGACTCCGCCACTCCCACAAACTCAACAGCTTATTCCTACTGCCCAAAATTCAACTAATTCACAGCAAAATAACTCCCAACATACACCTCCCAATACCCCCCCACCCAAAAGCGTCAGTCAAAATCCACTTCTTACCCCTCCTGAAAAAACGCCCTCACTTCTCCCACCCTCCATAGTAAAACAGCAAAAATCCTTTTCCCATAAACTCAAAATACACATTGCCAATCCAAAAAAAGCAAACTTACAAGCGTTCATTCCATGGTCAACACAGATTGAAAAGCAACAGCAAAAGCTTGATAAAATTCAATTCAATCCTGCCACACCTAAAGAATCGACCAGCAATGACTCTGCACAGCCTTATTCCAACGCCAATGATAGCAACACCAAATGCCACTCCAACTCAAATCCTCATAACTCCGCAAATCAAAATCAGCATATTATTTCACCTAAGCTAGTTCTCAATGAAGCTTCTTCCAAAATCCCCTCAATATTTATTCCTCACGTCGCATCAATAGAAAACCTTACCAGAATCATAGATGAAGATCCCAATTTAATTTCCTATTCTACAACTACTATGCAAGATGGCGGCATAAGAATTAAATGCAAAGACACTGATTCCTACCAAAACCTACTCCTAATCCTACAAAAGCAAAATATCCTCCTCCATACCCATCAAAAGCCAGAAGATAAAGGGCTTAGATTTGTAATACGCAATTTACATGCCTCTACCTCGTCAAGTTCTATTCGTAGCCTGCTTGCAAATAAAGGCTACGTAGTCAAGTACGTCAACGTGCTAAAAAACAGGTTCACTGGAATTCCTCTGAACATGTTTGAAATAGAAATTGACGCAAAAAACAGCACACAAGTGGAGCAAATTCTAGCAATTACAAAACTTGGTAGCCAGGAAGTGACCATCGAGCGGCAGGCCAGGCGCACTGACCCCGTACAGTGTCACCGCTGTCAAGCCTTTGGCCATACCAAAAATTATTGCCGAAGAGCCTTTGTCTGTCTCAAGTGTGCAGGACCACACCCATCAACAGACTGCAAAAAAGACAAAAAGTCCCCTGGGTTATGCGCCAACTGCGGCAACCAACACATCGCCTCCTATAAGGGTTGCCCCGTCTACAAGACAGAAAGAGCTAAACTTCTTTCTGTTAGACTCAATATGCCACCAGTCATTCTCAACAACAACAACACTGCCATTGCTGATCATCAGCAACCACCCCTGCAGCCGCAACTACTCAATACTGCTCAAACAATAGAAACTACTAAAAAAGAGATCCCTCTTCTTCCTAAATTAATTACATCTACCAATAAAACAAAATTTTTGCAGCAAATACCCCATAGCCATCAAACGAATACTTCGTCTCCAATACTCATTCGAAATCAAGCCTACAACCTTATAGATCAAAAAACATATAGCCAAGTCGCATATGAGGCTACTATCAAAAACACTCGCAAAAGGCCATTAAATAAAAACACTCCAACCCCCTCTAAACTCCCACGTCCCACCCAAACTCTCCCCAAACACTCCCAGCACTTAACTCAACAATTCCTACAACAAATGATTGAACAGCAATCTCCCAACACTGCACTAGCACAGCCAACGCAGACTAGAGCCAATGAGCCGTTACAGCAAGATCTTGAAGATAATCAGCAAATGAAAGATATAAAATTAGCTATTGCCAGTAACGAGCTCGCCATTTCAAAACTTGGCGAGAAAGTAGATATGCTTCTCAAATTAATGAATAATAATTTTATGCAAAGCATCCTCCCTAATAATAGCAATGAAAATAATAAACTATAAAGCACATACATAAATACGCCCAATAATTTTCTCAATTCTCATAAATGCACAACTTAAATAAATAGCCAATTTGCTAAATATAGTATACTAGTTTAATTTAGCCAATAAAAATAATAATAAAATAAAAGTGCATAATACAAATTAGCTACAATGATCACAAAATAATAGCAGAATTCAAATTAATTAACCAAATTACATCATTTAACCTATCTCAAATATAAATAGTAAGTTATTCCGAATTGATTACAATGCGTCAGTTGCCGCGTTTAGCATTCTATGTCATCTGAAATTTTAAAATGCCATTAATATAATATACGATCACAATTACAAGTGCAAACTCACTAAGAACTCCAACAAATTGTACTGTGCGTCTCATCTCCCCGCCTCGAACTACTCGTCCGCACTGTCTTTATAAGCCCGAAAGCTGAAATAAACCAAATCCAATATGCCAATATCATGTCGCCGTCCGTCGCTCCTCGTCCGTCAACGTCACACCTGGAAAATAAAACAAATATATAAAAACTCGCCAATGCACAAAATTAAAATACTTACCCTTTCTGCCTACACTCGCGCAATTTCTTGTTGCCTTGAGCTTTTCTTCCGATACACCTGGAAATAATAAATAAACATTACTAAAACATCGCCAATTCTCGAGTCTAATTATACTCACATAAGCTTCAACTAATTCTGCCAATTCTTCCGTCACACCCTGAAAATAAAAGAAATTCTATTATTCCTATAAAATCAGACATCAGACATATTCACCTTAGCTGCACCTTTTACTGCAAATTCGTCGTGCTTCAATTCGCTGACCACCTGAATAAATACAAAACAAAATATTAAACATTAAAATCAATATAATCAGAAAGAAATTTAGACTTTCCTCATTCTGATGCAAATCTTGCCAATTCATTGCCTCCATTAACTTGAAAACGGAATTAAATCAAAATAAACATTCTTATAATATTAATGGCATACATACAATAATGCGCAAATTCACAATATTCCTCACTGCCAAAATCACGTCGCCGTCCGTAGCTACTCGTCCGTCAACGCCACACCTGGAAATTAAAACAAATCTATTTAACAACTTGCCAATACACAAAATTAAAATACTTACCATTCCTGCCTTTACTCGCGCCTATTCTCGCCGAATGGGGTTATTTATTAGCCACACCTGGAAAAGAAAATAGATTTATATCACAATAAAATCGTATAAATAAAAGTATGCGCAAATTCACCATATTTCACGTTGCCAATTCCACGTCGCCGTCCGTAGCTGCTCGTCAGTCATCGCCACACCTGGAAAATAAAACAAATTTAAAAACAATTTGCCAATGCACAAAATTAAAATACTTACCATTCCTGCCTTTTTTCGCGCCAACTCTCGCCGACTGGATTCGCCCATCAGCCACACCTGGAAAAGAAAAAAGATTTATAAATAAATTGCCAATTTGGAACTCTTTAAATACTTACTTTTGCCGCACTCCATTCTGCCAATTCGCCGTCCTTCATTTTCTGGCCACCTGAAATAAAACAAAAATAATAAACATTAAAATCAACAACATAATTACATAAAAATTTAAATCTATCCTCATTTTGATACAAATCCTGCCAATTCACCGTCTCCATAAACTCAGAAGCTGAAATAAAAAAAAAAACAAACACTATTTTAATAAAATCGCATAAATAAAAGTATGCGCAAATTCACCATATTTCTCGCTGCCAATTTCACGTCGCCGTCCGTAGCTGCTCGTCAGTCATCGCCACACCTGGAAAATAAAACAAATTTATAAACAATTTGCCAATACACAAAATTAAAATACTTACCATTCCTGCCTTTACTCGCGCCAACTCTCGCCGACTGGAATTGTCCATCAGCCACACCTGGAAAAGAAAAAAGATTTATAAATAAATTACCAATTTGGAACTCTTAAAATACTTACTTTTGCCGCACTCCATTCTGCCAATTCGCCGTCCTTCATTTTCTGGCCACCTGAAATAAAACAAAAATAATAAACATTAAAATCAACAACATAATTACATAAAAATTTTAATCTATCCTCATTTTGATGAAAATCCTGCCAATTCACCGTCTCCATAAACTCGGAAGCTGAAATAAAACAAAAAACAAACATTATTATAACAAAATCGTATGAATAAAAGTATGCGCAAATTCACCATATTTCTCGCTGCCAATTTCACGTCGCCGTCCGTAGCTGCTCGTCAGTCATCGCCACACCTGGAAAATAAAACAAATTTATTAAAACTATTTGCCAATACACAAAATTAAAATACTTACCGTTCCTGCCTTTACTCGCGCTAACTCTCGCCGACTGGAATTGTCCATCAGCCACACCTGGAAAAGGAAAAAAGATTTATAAATAAATTGCCAATTTGGAACTCTTTAAATACTCACTTTTGCCGCTCTCCATTCTGCCAATTCGCCGTCCTGCATTTTCTGGCCACCTGAAATAAAACAAAAATAATAAACATTAAAATCAACAACATAATTACATAAAAATTTAAATCTTCCTCATTTTGATGACAAATCCTGCCAATTCACCGTCTTCATAAACTTGAAAGCTAAAATAAAAAAAAAAAAAAAAAATAAAAAATAAAATTAAAAAATCACCGCCTCCAAAACTCAAAGAGAAAAAAAAAAAAAAAAAAAAAAATTTTTAAAAAAAAAAAAAAAAAAAATGTATGCGCAAATTCACCATATTTCTCACTGCCAATTTCACGTCGCCGTCCGTAGCTGCTCGTCCGTCATCGCCACACCTGGAAAATAAAACAAACTTTATAAACAATCTGCCAATACACAAAATTAAAATACTTACCGTTCCTGCCTTACTCGCGCTAATTCTCTCCGACTGGAGTTGTCCATCAGCCACACCTGGAAAAAAAAAAAGATTTATAAATAAATTGCCAATTCAGAACTCTTAAAATACTTTTTCATTTTCTCAATCTTCTTTTCTCCATTCTGCCAATTCGCCGTCCTTCATTTGCTGGCCACCTGAAATAATACAAAAATAATAAACATTAAAATCAAAAACATAATTACATAAAAATTTTAACTATCCTCATTCTGATGAAAATCCTGCCAATTCACCGTCTCCATAAACTTGAAAGCTGAAATAAATAAAAATAAACATCATTACAATATAAATTTCGTAAATACAATGATGCGCAAATTCACCAATTTCTCACTGCCAACATCACGTCGCCGCCCGTAGCTGCTCGTCCGTCATCGCCACACCTGGAAAACAAAACAAATTTACTTAATAATTTGCCAATACACAAAAATTAAAATACTCACCGTTCCTGCCTTTACTCGCGCCAATTCTCGCCGACTGGAGTCTTCATCAGCCACACCTGGAAAAGGAAAAAAAAGATTTATAAATAAATTGCCAATTCAGAACTCTTAAAATACTCACCTGCGCCGTTCTCATTTCTGCCAATTCTCCGTCCTTCATTTGCTGGCCACCTGAAATAATATAAAAATAATAAACATTAAAATCAAAAACATAATTACATAAAAAAATTTTAACTATCCTCATTCTGATGAAAATCCTGCCAATTCACCGTCTCCATAAACTTGAAAGCTGAAATAAATAAAAATAAACATCATTACAATATAAATTTCGTAAATACAATGATGCGCAAATTCACCAATTTCTCACTGCCAACATCACGTCGCCGCCCGTAGCTGCTCGTCCGTCATCGCCACACCTGGAAAATAAAACAAACTTAATTAACAATTTGCCAATACACAAAATTAAAATACTTACCGTTCCTGCCTTTACTCGCGCCAATTCTCGCCGACTGGAGTCTTCATCTGCCACACCTGGAAAAGAAAAAGATTTATAAATAAACTGCCAATTCAGAACTCTTAAAATACTCACCTGCGCCGTTCTCATTTCTGCAAATTCGCCGTTCTTCATTTGCTGGCCACCTAAAATAATATAAAAATAATAAACATTAAAATCAAAAACATAATTACATAAAAATTTTAACTATCCTCATTCTGATAAAAATCCTGCCAATTCACCGTCTCCATAAACTCGGAAAGCTGAAATAAAATAAAAACAAACATTATCATAATAAAATCTTGTAAATACAATGATGCGCAAATTCACCTTATTTCACGCTGCCAACTTCACGTCGCCGTCCGTAGCTGCTCGTCCGTCATCGCCACACCTGGAAAATAAAACAAACTTATTTAACAATTTGCCAATACAAAAAAATTAAAATACTTACCATTCCTGCCTTTACTCGCGCCAATTCTCGCCGACTGGAGTTCTTCATCAGCCACACCTGGAAAAGAAAAAAGATTTATAAATAAATTGCCAATTCAGAACTCTTAAAATACTCACCTGCGCCGTTCTCATTTCTGCCAATTCGCCGTCCTTCATTTGCTGGCCACCTGAAATAATATAAAAACTAATAAACATTAAAATCAAAATAAAATAATTACATAAAAATTTTAACTATCCTCATTCTGATGAAAATCCTGCCAATTCACCGTCTCCATAAACCTGAAAGCTGAAATAAATAAAAATAAACATCATTATTATATAAATTTCGTAAATACAATGATGCGCAAATTCACCAAATTCTCACTGCCAACATCACGTCGCCGTCCGTAGCTGCTCGTCAGTCATCGCCACACCTGGAAAATAAAACAAATTTATTTAATAATTTGCCAATACACAAAATATAATTACTCACCGTTCCTGCCTTTACTCGCGTTAATTCTCACCGACTGGAGTTGTTCATCAGCCACACCTGGAAAAGAAAAGAGATTTATAAATAAATTGCCAATTCAGAACTCTTAAAATACTCACCTGCGCCGCTCTCATTTCTGCCAACTCTCCGTCCTTCATTTGCTGACCATCTGAAATAATATAAAAAATTATTAATCATTAAAATCAAAAACATAATTACATAAAAATTTAAACTATCCTCATTCTGATGAAAATTCTGCCAAATCACCGTCTCCATAAACTCAGAAGCTGAAATAAATCAAAAAACAAACACTATTTTAATAAAATCGCATAAATAAAAGTATGCGCAAATTCACCATATTTCTCGCTGCCAATTTCACGTCGCCGTCCGTAGCTGCTCGTCAGTCATCGCCACACCTGGAAAATAAAACAAATTTATAAAACAATTTGCCAATACACAAAATTAAAATACTTACCATTCCTGCCTTTTTCGCGCCAACTCTCGCCGACTGGATTTGCCCATCAGCCACACCTGGAAAAGAAAAAAAGATTTATAAATAAATTGCCAATCTGGAACTCTTAAAATACTCACCTGCGCCGCTCTCATTTTTGCCAATTCGCCGTCCTTCATTTGCTGGCCACCTGAAAATAAAATAAAATTAATAAACATTAAAATCCAAAAACATATCTACATATAAATTTAAACTATCCTCTTTCTGATGCAAATCCTGCCAATCCACCGTCTCCATAAACTCGAAAGCTGAAATAAACCAAAATAAAAAATTATTAAAATATAAATAATAAAAATACAAAATATAAAATATAAAAAATTTACAAACTCACCACATATCTCACTGCCAATACTACGTCGCCGTCTGTAGCTGCTCATCCGCCATCTTCACACTTGGATAATGAAGTTTACACGCTTAACAATTCGCCAATGCAAAAAAGTTTAAATACTTACCACACCTGCCACTTCGTCGTCTGCCGCCAGTCAATCACCTGTTAAAATAACATATAACATACATTAATATTAAAAAATATTAAAATCAAACATAAGTCAATAAAATTTTCTTAACTGATGCCAATCCTGCCAAGCCGCTGCGTACATAAACTCCAAACCTGGAACATATAAAATTTAATAAATTACTAATTTATAAATTCACTAATATAAAAAACTAAATATACTGTCATTACTTGTCGCTGTCTGGAGCTTTTCATCCGCCACATCTGGAAAGGAAAACGATGCTGATTCTTAATCGACAATTCAGAAATATCCAAAATACTCACCATAGCAGAATTTACTTCTGTCAATTTCATCAACACGTTCCTGCCGACACTTCATCCTCGCCATCGCCATCTTCTGCTCGTGCTCTGGAGCCCTCGCCACGGATCTGCCTACCACCTGAAAAAGAAAATCAAATTCAATCAGTATAACATAATTTCAAGACATAATTCACACAAACAAATTCAAAATGAATATCTATGACATTGTTCATTAACGCGAATACGCTAATTGCTGCACACCAAACTAAACAAACACTTTTTCACATAACAAAAATCACTACATATAAATCCAACTGGGCCCACGGTGCGTTACGCGACCTGCCTCAACGCAGATCACGCAGATGTCCATCTCACACACACTTACAAACACAAACTCTGCGCCAAGCAAACAACATAAAACACTTCGACACTTAGCAGAAACAGCAACAAACATACACCACTCATACAAATCACACATACAACATTCTCAACACACTACACCACTTCTGCACACCGCCATACACATTGATACATGCACACTTATATACACAACAAACATGCATTTAACACTTTCCAACACAACCTATGCCAACCTACTATTCCAATAATAATTATTTTCCTATACATTAACTAAACAATTTAAAAACAACTATTAATAATAAAAAAAAATAAAAAAAATAATAACACTTCAATACTCTCGCGTCAACCGGCATGCACTACATTTGCTCCACCTGCAACCAGCTTTTCGGAAATCCTCCGATGCAACCATGCTAACTATCGATAAGCACTCCACTCAAAAGCTGGTTGCTACACGTTCCGACTGCTAACAGGTGGCAGCGCCAATAAAAATTTCTCAACACTAATCCGTTAATAAAACTAAATTTAAATAAAACATAACTAAAACTAACATAAATTAACATCAATTCATTAAAGCTAAACAATGCATAAGCTAAAATAAATAATTAAAACCATAATTTAATAAAATTATATAAAACTCACCACTCTTTCGCAGACGGCAATACTGGCAATTCACTGGCAATCTCAGTTAATCTAATATTTAAAATTCATATCCAACATAAACATTAAACATGCAAATAATTAAAATAATTTACAATCAATTCTAATAATATAAATAACTCAATAACTCATCCACAAATAAATAGCATATTAAAATAAACACTATAAAATAACTCAACAATATCATAACATACTCACCACTCACATAACATCCACAAACTATTATACTACGCAGATGTCAACTGTCTGGCAGTCTACAGTCAATCGATCAGCTGGCAAATTCTTCCCCCCAACGAGTCATATGGCAACGTCTCTCATCAGCTGGCTTATGTCTACAATCAACACAGCAACAAGTGGCCACTGGAAACTCTCCCTTAAGCTTCCTGCTTATCCAGTCTGTTATGCCACTCTATTGATGCCAGTCGCGGTGCTAGGTGGGCCTGCGAGGAGCGCATCACTCTAACTATTGACCCTTGGGCAAGTCAATCAATCGCCACTTCAACGAGCATACAAGGACATCACCAACCAGCCAAACATCATCCCCGAGCCAAGCCGATCCCCTTTCTCTGGCAGACACACAACAGCAACCACTCAATTTAAAATTTCCATAACTTTATTATAAAAAACAAACTGTTTGTCATTAACTTTTCAATTTGCCACTTACTTCCATATATAATCCAATCCTGCAATAGTACTTAAGCACACATTGTTTAGCCATTAATTAAATGTTCAACTAGATTTAGTTTAGTTTTAAAATTTTTATTGTAAATCATATTTATAAGTTGCCCTACGGGTAATATAAATAAATATTAAACTTATGATGAAAAAAAAATGCTAGGTGGGCCTGCGAGGAGCGCATCACTCTAACTATTGACCCTTGGGCAATTTGTTGGAAATATTCAAAGTGATTTTTTGAATTTTGATTCGCTTTCGCAGTGTTCCTTCCTGCCATAGCACTTTGTGCATTGATCGGACCGGTCAATTGGGCTCATTGGCATTAGAGTTCTTCGTGTTTTTTGTCCGTCCCGCGTTTTCGCTCGTACACCGTTGCTTGCCGTGAGCAGTGCGAGTCAGTCGCGCCCCCCGTCATAAGTCTTTCGCGTTTATAGTGCCGTTAAAGTTTGTCGCGAGTCAAGTGCAGCGTCGGTGCGGGATTCATTTCCCTGCCCCCTGCCCTAAGTGCATAGTGTATTAAGGAGTCCGAGATTGGTGCATGTCACTTTGATCCGTCCTTTTGGTGCAGTTAGTGAGTGTTAAATTGCTTGTGCAGTGCAGTGAGCGCAAGAGAGTCGGTGTAGAGCGAGACGGAAGTGTTGATCAGTTACTAGCTTGCTAGATAACTGCTTTTCCCCTCCTCCTCACTTTCCTCTGCCCCTGACCTGCAAGAGTTCAAGTGCGAGCAGAGAAAGTGCCGTTGAACAGTTAGGATTTGTGCTGGCAATTATTTGCTAGTCTCTTTTTGACTTTCAATCGCACCCCCTGCCCCCGCACACTGGCAATTTACAGCTTACCGTATGTGCCCCCCCTACCCTCAGGGTTAAAAGTTCAAATCACAGTGCAGTGAGTGTGTGTGTGCATGTGTATAGCGAGCGGGAATTTACCGTACAGTGGTTATATTCTGGCCAACTGTTCTTTCCCCTCCTCTGTACCTGCATCCACCCCTGCTCTTGCAGTACTTGAGTGTATGCAGCTTAAGCGCTGTGTGAGCCTGAGTATAACGGTTATTGGCATCTCTCTTTCCGAATACCGGTTCACTTTCACCGCTTATATTGCCTCTGCACATAAGTGTTAACTGCGCGCTCTCCCCGTAACGGGACATTTAAAGCCACTACTCTCACCAAGCAATCGAAGATTCTGGAACTTCCCGCGCCACGGAGACATAACCGCACTCAAAGGAACTCCTGTTTTCTTCCCCCCTTCTCCCCCTGCTATAAGCCGTGAGTTCATCCACCTCAGCAACTGCGTGCAAACTACGCACTAGCAAGACGAAGCGCTGAATTAAATAAACGAATAAAAGAAAATACTTCGCCAATAAATTTTAATTACATGTTCTTACTGTCATTTCAACTCGTATTTGTGTCGTCCCTCTTTTGTCCTAAATAAAATAAATTGTATATTCAATGCTGTGTTTTAATTCTGTACGTATATGTTCTTCTCTGTTTTACTTTGTCTAAAACTTTTATGTGAGCTTTATATGTTCAGTCTATACAGTAAGTGTTTTATTGTTGCCTGTCACTTATTTAACCCTTGTTAAATAAGTCTTGATTTTAAGGATCTCAAATAGAACTCATAAATACAATTTTTCCAAAATGAGCCATAACGAGGGCAGCAAAAACAGTTCTAAATCTGATGACGCTAGCAGCGACATCTGTATTGTCGATAATGGCAGCGCCAATTCCTCGAATGAGGCTGCAGGTTGGAAACGCAGTTCTCCTTCCTCCCCTACCTACACATTAGCCAATAAAAATAGAAATCCCTCGCCAAGATTTACCAATACCCCCTCCCCCATCCCTAGCCCTAGCCCAGATAAGCCAGTGAGCCGTCTAAAACGTATCATACTTGCACCGTGCCAACCAAATAGTCCTAAAAGATTCAACAAAGAAATAAAAATAGCAATTGAAAAGTTACGGCCCATTAACAAATTCAAATTCGAAGCACCGTCTAGTAGCTCGCCAAACACGAAGTTCTCAGCCTCAGTCACTAAGTTTACTGCTTGCGGCACCTCTACTCCTCGTAGGAGTGCCCAAGTAAGCATTCCCAAACTCAAACTTAACACAACCCTACCAGCAAATAAGGTGCAAATCCTAGAAAACGCCATTATTAAGATAGCCCCCAACTCGTCTGTACAAGAGCAGCAAACTCCACAGCAACTGCAAAATGATCTGCAGGGCAAACGCCTCTCCTTGCAGAATCAAACTAAACGAGTCGAAGAGCAGCTTCCACATGAAAAATCGAAATCACGATCATCGACTCCGCCACTCCCACAAACCCAACAGCAAATTCCTACTTCGCAAAACTCAACTAATCCACAGCAAAATAATTCCCAACATACACCCCCCACTACCCCCCCACCCAAAAGTGTCAGTCAAAATCCACTTCTTACCCCTCCTGAAAAAACGCCCTCACTTCTCCCACCCTCCATAGTAAAACAGCAAAAATCCTTTTCCCACAAACTTAAAATACACATTGCCAATCCAAAAAAAGCAAACTTACAAGCGTTCATTCCATGGTCAACACAGATTGAAAAGCAACAGCAAAAGCTTGATAAAATTCAATTTAATCCTGCCACACCTAAAGAATCGACCAGCAATGACTCTGCACAGCCTTATACCAAAGCCAATGATAGCAACACCAACTGCCACTTCAACTCAAATCCTCATAACTCCGCAAATCAAAATCAGCATATTATTTCACCTAAGCTAGTTCTCAATGAAGCTTCTTCCAAAATCCCCTCAGTATTTATTCCGCACGTGGCATCAATAGAAAATCTTACCAGAATCATAGATGAAGATCCCAATTTAATTTCCTATTCCACAACTACTATGCAAGATGGCGGCATAAGAATTAAATGCAAAGACACTGATTCCTACCAAAACCTACTCCTAATCCTACAAAAGCAAAATATCCTCCTCCATACCCATCAAAAGCCAGAAGATAAAGGGCTTAGATTTGTAATACGCAATTTACATGCCTCTACCTCATCAAGTTCTATTCGTAGCCTGCTTGCAAATAAAGGCTACGTAGTCAAGTACGTCAACGTGCTAAAAAACAGGTTCACTGGAATTCCTCTGAACATGTTTGAAATAGAAATTGACGCAAAAAACAGCACACAAGCGGAGCAAATTCTAGCAATTACAAAACTTGGTAGCCAGGAAGTGACCATCGAGCGGCAGGCCAGGCGCACTGACCCCGTACAGTGTCACCGCTGTCAAGCCTTTGGCCATACCAAAAATTATTGCCGAAGAGCCTTTGTCTGTCTCAAGTGTGCAGGACCACACCCATCAACAGACTGCAAAAAAGACAAAAAGTCCCCTGGGTTATGCGCCAACTGCGGCAACCAACACATCGCCTCCTATAAGGGTTGCCCCGTCTACAAGACAGAAAGAGCTAAACTTCTTTCTGTTAGACTCAATATGCCACCAGTCATTCTCAACAACAACAACACTGCCATTGCTGATCATCAGCAACCACCCCCGCAGCCGCAACTACTCAATACTGCTCAAACAATAGAAACTACTAAAAAAGAGATTTCTCTTCTTCCTAAATTAATTACATCTGCCAATAAAACAAAATTTTTGCAGCAAATACCCCATAGCCATCAAACGAATACTTCGTCTCCAATACTCATTCGAAATCAAGCCTACAACCTTATAGATCAAAAAACATATAGCCAAGTCGCATATGAGGCTACTATCAAAAACACTCGCAAAAGGCCACTAAATAAAAACACTCCAACCCCCTCTAAACTCCCACGTCCCACCCAAACTCTCCCCAAACACTCCCAGCACTTAACACAACAATTCCTACAACAAATGATTGAACAGCAATCTCCCAACACTCCATTAGCACAGCCAACGCAGACTAGAGCCAATGAGCCGTTACAGCAAGATCTTGAAGATAATCAGCAAATGAAAGATATAAAATTAGCTATTGCCAGTAACGAGCTCGCCATTTCAAAACTTGGCGAGAAAGTAGATATGCTTCTCAAATTAATGAATAATAATTTTATGCAAAGCATCCTCCCTAATAATAGCAATGAAAATAATAAACTATAAAGCACATACATAAATACGCCCAATAATTTTCTCAATTCTCATAAATGCACAACTTAAATAAATAGCCAATTTGCTAAATATAGTATACTAGTTTAATTTAGCCAATAAAAATAATAATAAAATAAAAGTGCATAATACAAATTAGCTACAATGATCACAAAATAATAGCAGAATTCAAATTAATTAACCAAATTACATCATTTAACCTATCTCAAATATAAATAGTAAGTTATTCCGAATTGATTACAATGCGTCAGTAGCCGCGTTTAGCATTCTATGTCATCTGAAATTTTAAAATGCCATTAATATAATATGCGATCACAATTACAAGTGCAAACTCACTAAGAACTCCAACAAATTGTACTGTGCGTCTCATCTCCCTGCCTCGAACTACTCGTCCGCACTGTCTTTATAAGCCTGAAAGCTGAAATAAACCAAAATAGAACACAATTAAAATTTAAATCTTATAAATATCACGATGCGCAAAATCACCATATTTGTCACTGCCAATATCATGTCGCCGTCCGTCGCTCCTCGTCCGTCAACGTCACACCTGGAAAATAAAACAAATATATAAAAACTCGCCAATGCACAAAATTAAAATACTTACCCTTTCTGCCTACACTCGCGCAATTTCTTGTTGCCTTGAGCTTTTCTTCCGATACACCTGGAAATAATAAATAAACATTATTAAAACATCGCCAATTCTCGAGTCTAATTATACTCACATAAGCTTCAACTAATTCTGCCAATTCTTCCGTCACACCCTGAAAATAAAAGAAATTCTATTATTCCTATAAAATCAGACATCAGACATATTCACCTTAGCTGCACCTTTTACTGCAAATTCGTTGTGCTTCAATTCGCTGACCACCTGAATAAATACAAAACAAAATATTAAACATTAAAATCAATATAATCAGAAAGAAATTTAGACTTTCCTCATTCTGATGCAAGTCCTGCCAATTCATTGCCTCCATTAACTTGAAAACGGAATTAAATCAAAATAAACATTCTTATAATATTAATGGCATACATACAATAATGCGCAAATTCACAATATTCCTCACTGCCAAAATCACGTCGCCGTCCGTAACTACTCGTCCGTCAACGCCACACCTGGAAATTAAAACAAATCTATTTAACAATTTGCCAATACACAAAATTAAAATACTTACCATTCCTGCCTTTACTCGCGCCTATTCTCGCCGAATGGGGTTGTTTATCAGCCACACCTGGAAAAGAAAATAGATTTATATCATAATAAAATCGTATAAATAAAAGTATGCGCAAATTCACCATATTTCACGCTGCCAATTCCACTTCGCCGTCCGTAGCTGCTCGTCAGTCATCGCCACACCTGGAAAATAAAACAAATTTAAAAACAATTTGCCAATGCACAAAATTAAAATACTTACCATTCCTGCCTTTTTTCGCGCCAACTCTCGCCGACTGGATTCGCCCATCAGCCACACCTGGAAAAGAAAAAGATTTATAAATAAATGGCCAATTTGGAACTCTTTAAATACTTACTTTTGCCGCACTCCATTCTGCCAATTCGCCGTCCTTCATTTTCTGGCCACCTGAAATAAAACAAAAATAATAAACATTAAAATCAACAACATAATTACATAAAAATTTAAATCTTCCTCATTTTGATACAAATCCTGCCAATTCACCGTCTCCATAAACTCAGAAGCTGAAATAAAACAAAAAACAAACACTATTTTAATAAAATCGCATAAATAAAAGTACGCGCAAATTCACCATATTTCTCGCTGCCAATTTCACGTCGCCGTCCGTAGCTGCTTGTCAGTCATCGCCACACCTGGAAAATAAAACAAATTTATAAACAATTTGCCAATACACAAAATTAAAATACTTACCATTCCTGCCTTTACTCGCGCCAACTCTCGCCGACTGGAATTGTCCATCAGCCACACCTGGAAAAGAAAAAAGATTTATAAATAAATTGCCAATTTGGAACTCTTTAAATACTTACTTTTGCCGCACTCCATTCTGCCAATTCGCCGTCCTTCATTTTCTGGCCACCTGAAATAAAACAAAAATAATAAACATTAAAATCAACAACATAACTACATAAAAATTTAAATCTTCCTCATTTTGATACAAATCCTGCCAATTCACCGTCTCCATAAACTCGGAAGCTGAAATAAAACAAAAAACAAACATTATTATAACAAAGTCGTATGAATAAAAGTATGCGCAAATTCACCATATTTCTCGCTGCCAATTTCACGTCGCCGTCCGTAGCTGCTCGTCAGTCATCGCCACATCTGGAAAATAAAACAAATTTATAAAACTATTTGCCAATACACAAAATTAAAATACTTACCATTCCTGCCTTTTCTCGCGTTAACTCTCGCCGACTGGAATTGTCCATCAGCCACACCTGGAAAAGAAAAAAGATTTATAAATAAATTGCCAATTTGGAACTCTTTAAATACTTACTTTTGCCGCACTCCATTCTGCCAATTCGCCGTCCTGCATTTTCTGGCCACCTGAAATAAAACAAAAATAATAAACATTAAAATCAACAACATAATTACATAAAAATTTAAATCTTCCTCATTTTGATACAAATCCTGCCAATTCACCGCCTCCATAAACTCAGAAGCTGAAATAAAACAAAAAACAAACACTATTTTAATAAAATCGCATAAATAAAAGTACGCGCAAATTCACCATATTTCTCGCTGCCAATTTCACGTCGCCGTCCGTAGCTGCTTGTCAGTCATCGCCACACCTGGAAAATAAAACAAATTTATAAACAATTTGCCAATACACAAAATTAAAATACTTACCATTCCTGCCTTTACTCGCGCCAACTCTCGCCGACTGGAATTGTCCATCAGCCACACCTGGAAAAGAAAAAAGATTTATAAATAAATTGCCAATTTGGAACTCTTTAAATACTTTATAAATAAATTGCCAATTTGGAACTCTCAAAATACTTACTTTTGCCGCACTCCATTCTGCCAATTCGCCGTCCTTCATTTTCTGGCCACCTGAAATAAAACAAAAATAATAAACATTAAAATCAACAACATAATTACATAAAAATTTTAACTACCCTCATTCAGATGAAAATCCTGCCAATTCACCGTCTCCATAAACCTGAAAGCTGAAATAAATAAAAATAAACATCATTATTATATAAATTTCGTAAATACAATGATGCGCAAATTCACCAATTTCTCACTGCCAACATCACGTCGCTGTCCGTAGCTGCTCGCCCGTCATCGCCACATCTGGAAAATAAAATAAATTTATTTAATAATTTGCCAATACACAAAATTATAATTACTCACCGTTCCTGCCTATACTCGCGTCAATTCTCGCCGACTGGAGTTGTTCATCAGCCACACCTGGAAAAGAAAAAAAAAGATTTATAAATAAATTGCCAATTTAGAACTCTTAAAATACTTACCTGTGCCGCTCTCATTCCTGCCAATTCTCCGTCCTTCACTTGCTGGCCATCTGAAATAATATAAAAATAATAAACATTAAAATCAAAAACATAATTACATAAAAATTTTAACTATCCTCATTCTGTTGAAAATCCTGCCAATTCACCGTCTATATAAACTTGAAAGCTGAAATAAATAAAAATAAACATCATTATAATATAAATTTCTTAAATACAAAGATGCGCAAATTCACCAATTTCTCACTGCCAACATCACGTCGCTGTCCGTAGCTGCTCGTCCGTCATCGCCACATCTGGAAAATAAAATAAATTTATTTAATAATTTGCCAATACACAAAATTATAATTACTCACCGTTCCTGCCCTTACTCGCGTCAATTTTCGCCGACTGGAGTTGCTCACCAGCCACACCTGGAAAGAAAAAAGATTTATAAATAAATTGCCAACTCAGAACTCTTAAAACACTTACCTGCGCCGCCAATTCTCCGTCCTTCACTTGCTGGCCACCTAAAATAATATAAAAATAATAAACATTAAAATCAAAATAAATAATTACATAAAAATTTAAACTATCCTCATTCTGATACAAATCCTGCCAATTCACCGTCTCCATAAACTCGGAAGCTGAAATAAAACAAAAAACAAACATTATCATAATAAAATCGTATAAATAAAAGTATGCGCAAATTCACCTTATTTCACGCTGCCAATTTCACGTCGCCGTCAGTAGCTGCTCGCCCGTAATCGCCACTCCTGGAAAATAAAAGAAATTTATAAAACAAATTGCCAATACAAAAAAAATTAAAATACCTACCATTCCTGCCTTTACTCGCGTCAATACTCGCCGACTGGAGTTGTTCATCAGCCACACCTGGAATAGAAAAAAAGATTTATAAATAAATTGCCAATTCAGAACTCTTAAAATACTTACCTGCGCCGCTCTCATTTCTGCCAATTCTCCGTCCTTCATTCGCTGGCCACCTGAAATAATATAAAAACTAATAAACATTAAAATCAAAATAAATAATTACATAAAAATTTTAACTATCCTCATTCTGATGAAAATCCTGCCAATTCACCGTCTCCATAAACCTGAAAGCTGAAATAAATAAAAATAAACATCATTATTATATAAATTTCGTAAATACAATGATGCGCAAATTCACCAATTTCTCACTGCCAACATCACGTCGCTGTCCGTAGCTGCTCGTCCGTCATCGCCACATCTGGAAAATAAAATAAATTTATTTAATAATTTACCAATACACAAAATTATAATTACTCACCGTTCCTGCCTATACTCGCGTCAATTCTCGCCGACTGGAGTTGTTCATCAGCCACACCTGGAAAAGAAAAAAGATTTATAAATAAATTGTCAATTTGGAACTCTTAAAATACTCACCTGCGCCGCTCTCATTTCTGCCAACTCTCCGTCCATCACTTGCTGACCATCTGAAATAATATAAAAATAATAAACATTTAATCAAAAACATAATTACATAATAATTTTAACTATCCTCATTCTAATGGAAACCCTGCCAAATCACCGTCTCCATAAACTCAGAAGCTGAAATAAATCAAAAAACAAACACTATTTTAATAAATCGCATAAATAAAAGTATGCGCAAATTCACCATATTTCTCGCTGCCAATTTCACGTCGCCGTCCGCAGCTGCTCGTCAGTCATCGCCACACCTGGAAAATAAAACAAATTTATAAAACAATTTGCCAATACACAAAATTAAAATACTTACCATTCCTGCCTTTACTCGCGCCAACTCTCGCCGACTGGATTTGCCCATCAGCCACACCTGGAAAAGAAAAAAGATTTATAAATAAATTGCCAATTCAGAACTCTTAAAATACTCACCTGCGCCGCTCTCATTTTTGCCAATTCGCCGTCCTTCATTTGCTGGCTACCTGAAATAAAATAAAATTAATAAACATTAAAATCAAAAACATATCTACATATAAAATTAAACTATCCTCTTTCTGATGCAAATCCTGCCAACCCACCGTCTCCATAAACTCGAAAGCTGAAATAAACCAAAATAAAAAATTATTAAAATATAAATAATAAAAATATAAAATACAAAATATAAAAAATTTACAAACTCACCACATATCTCACTGCCAATACTACGTCGCCGTCTATCATCCGCCAACTCCACACCTGGAAAATGAAGTTAACACGCTTAACAATTCGCCAATGCAAAAAAGTTTAAATACTTACCATTCCTGCCACTTCGTCGTCTGCCGCCAGTCAATCACCTGTTAAAATAACATATACATACATTAATATTAAAAAATATTAAAATCAAACATAAGTCAATAAAATTTTCTTAACTGATGCCAATCCTGCCAAGCCGCTGCGTACATAAACTCCAAACCTGGAACATATAAAATTTAATAAATTACTAATTTATAAATTCACTAATATAAAAAACTAAATATACTGTCATTACTTGTCGCTGTCTGGAGCTTTTCATCCGCCACATCTGGAAAGGAAAACGATGCTGATTCTTAATCGACAATTCAGAAATATCCAAAATACTCACCATAGCAGAATTTACTTCTGTCAATTTCATCAACACGTTCCTGCCGACACTTCATCCTCGCCATCGCCATCTTCTGCTCGTGCTCTGGAGCCCTCGCCACGGAACTGCCTACCACCTGAAAAAGAAAATCAAATTCAACCAGTATAACATAATTTCAAGACATAATTCACACAAACAAATTCAAAATGAATATCTATGACATTGTTCATTAACGCGAATACGCTAATTGCTGCATACCAAATTAAACAAACACTTTCTCACATAACAAAAATCACTACATATAAATCCAACTGGGCCCACGGTGCGTTACGCGACCTGCCTCAACGCAGATCACGCAGACGTCCATCTCACACACACTTACAAACACAAGCTCTGCGCCAAGCAAACAACATAAAGCACTTCGACACTTAGCAGAAACAGCAACAAACATACACCACTCATTCAAATCACACATACAACATTCTCAACACACTACACCACTTCTGCACACCGCCATACACATTGATACATGCACACTTATATACACAACAAACATGCATTTAACACTTTCCAACACAACCTATGCCAACCTACTATTCCAATAATAATTATTTTCCTATACATTAACTAAACAATTTAAAAACAACTATTAATAATATAAAAAAAAATAATAACACTTCAATACTCTCGCGTCAACCGGCATGCACTACATTTGCTCCACCTGCAACCAGCTTTTCGGAAATCCTCCGATGCAACCATGCTAACTATCGATAAGCACTCCACTCAAAAGCTGGTTGCTACACGTTCCGACTGCTAACAGGTGGCAGCGCCAATAAAAATTTCTCAACACTAATCCGTTAATAAAACTAATTTAAATAAAACATAACTAAAATAACATAAATTAACATAATTCATTAAAGCTAAACAATGCATAAGCTAAAATAAATAATTAAAACCATAATTTAATAAAATTATATAAAACTCACCACTCTTTCGCAGACGGCAATACTGGCAATTCACTGGCAATCTCAGTTAATTAATATTTAAAATTCATATCCAACATAAACATTAAACATGCAAATAATTAAAATAATTTACAATCAATTCTAATAATATAAATAACTCAATAACTCATCCACAAATAAATAGCATATTAAAATAAACACTATAAAATAACTCAACAATATCATAACATACTCACCACTCACATAACATCCACAAACTATTATACTACGCAGATGTCAACTGTCTGGCAGTCTACAGTCAATCGATCAGCTGGCAAATTCTTCCCCCCAACGAGTCATATGGCAACGTCTCTCATCAGCTGGCTTATGTCTACAATCAACACAGCAACAAGTGGCCACTGGAAACTCTCCCTTAAGCTTCCTGCTTATCCAGTCTGTTATGCCACTCTATTGATGCCAGTCGCGGTGCTAGGTGGGCCTGCGAGGAGCGCAACACTCTAACTATTGACCCTTGGGCAAGTCAATCAATCGCCACTTCAACGAGCACACAAGGACAACACCAACCAACCAAAAAAAACCCCCGAGCAAAACCCAACCCCTTTTTTTGGGGGCATCAAACAATTAAGGAGCAGCAACCACTCAATTTAAAATTTCCATAACTTTATTATAAAAAACAAACTGTTTGTCATTAACTTTTCAATTTGCCACTTACTTCCATATATAATCCAATCCTGCAATAGTACTTAAGCACATTTTTTTTACACATTTTTTAAATTTTAAACTAATTTTTTTTAATTTTTAAATTTTTTATAATATATAATTTTTAAAATTTTCAAATAGAAATAAAAAAAAAAAATAAAATTATTAAAAAAAAAAAAAAAAAAAAAAAAAAAAAAAAAAAAAAAATTTATTATAAATTTACCTTACCCCCCCGACATCTGAAGCTTTAGGTGCCAATCCACATCTGTACGTCACCTCTATTAATACAAAAACAAACATAAATAATAAATTAAAAATAATAACAATTAAAACACGCTGATAAAATAACCCACGTTATCAAAAAATTAAATGAAAATACATGTCAATCAATAAAAGAATAAAAATAATATTCTATTTTAACTCACCTGTTCCGGCCATCAGTAATCTTAAATCACCTGGAAATAAAATTAAAAATAAAAATAAAAATACATACAAATTAAATAATCAATAAAATATAACATTCTATTTTAAACGCACCTGTTCCGGCCATCTGAAACTTTTAATCGCCATTCCACGTCTGCACGTCACCTCTACCAATACTAAAACAAACATAAATAATAAATTAAAAATAATAACAATTAAAACACGCTGATTAAATAATCTACGTTATCGCCTACCTGCTGTCTGCTGCCTCTACACGCCATTTGAACTGGAATAAAAAATTTAAATTAAAATACATATCACTCAATAAAAGAATAAAATAATATTCTATTTTAAACTCACCTTTTCCGGCCATCTGCAATTTTAAATCACCTGGAAATAAAATAAAAATAGAAATAAAAATACATACCAATTAAATAATCAATAAAATATAACATTCTATTATAAACTCACCTGTTCCGACCATCTGAAACTTTTAATCGCCATTCCACATCCGCACGTCGCCTCTGCAAATACTAAAACAAACATAAATAATAAATTAAAAATAATAACAATTAATACACGCTAATAAAATAATCTACGCTATCGCCTTCCTGCTGTCTGCCTCTACACGCCATTTAAACTGGAAAAATTAAATAAAATACATATCATTTAATTAAATAACAAAAAATAATATTCTATTATATACTCACCTGTTCTGGCCATCTGCAACTTTTAATCACCTGGAAATAAAATAAAACCATATCAATTAAATAATCAAAATATAACATCCTATTATAAACTCACCTGCTCCGGACATATTAAAACTTTTAAATCCAATCCACGTCTTAACGTCACCTCTATAGATGCTAAAATAAACATAAAATAATAAATTTATAAATAAATAACAATCAAAACACACTAACAAAATAATCTTCGATATCGCCTACCTGCGGCTGCCTCCACACGCCATTTGAACTGGAAAAACAAAATGAAAATACATATCTAATTACTATATAACAAAAATAATATTCAATTAAAACTTACCTGTTCCTGCCATCTGGTACTCCAATCGCCAACCCTCGTCTGCACGCCACCTCTATAAATACTAGTAACAAACATAAAATAATTAATAAACTAATAATGCTAAATCAATTATGCCAATAAATAATCTACAATACTGCCCACCTACTGTCTGCTGCCTCTACACGCCATTTGAACTGGAATAAAAAATTTAAATTAAAATATATATCAATCAATAAAAGAATAAAATAATATTCTATATTAAACTCACCTGTTCCGGCCATCAGTAATTTTAAATCACCTGGAAATAAAATAAAAATAAAAATAAAAATACATGCCAACTAAATAATCAATAAAATATAACATTCTATTATAAACTCACCTGTTCCGACCATCTTAAACTTTTAATCGCCATTCCACATCCGCACGTCGCCTCTTCAAATACTAAAACAAACATAAATAATAAATTAAAAATAATAACAATTAATACACGCTAATAAAATAATCTATGCTATCGCCTTCCTCCTGTCTGCCTCTACACGCCATTTAAACTGGAAAAACTTAAATAAAATACATATCAATTAATTAAATAACAAAAACAATATTCTATTATATACTCACCTGTTCTGGCCATCTGCAACTTTTAATCACCTGGAAATAAAATAAAACCATATCAATTAAATAATCAAAATATAACATCCTATTATAAACTCACCTGCTCCGGACATTTTAAAACTCTTAAATCCAATCCACGTCTTAACGTCACCTCTATAGATGCTAAAATAAACATAAAATAATAAATTTATAAATAAATAAATCAAAACACACTAACAAAATAATCTTCGATATCGCCTACCTGCGGCTGCCTCTACACGCCATTTGAACTGGAAAAACAAAATGAAAATACATATCTAATTACCATATAATAAAAATAATATTCAATTAAAACTTACCTGTTCCTGCCATCTGGTACTCCAATCGCCAACCCTCGTCTGCACGCCACCTCTATAAATACTAGTAACAAACATAAAATAATTAATAAACTAATAATGCTAAATCAATTATGCCAATAAATAATCTACAATACTGCCCACCTACTGTCTGCTGCCTCTACACGCCATTTGAACTGGAAAAAATCTAAATTAAAATATATATCAATCAATAAAAGAATAAAATAATATTCTATATTAAACTCACCTGTTCCGGCCATCAGTAATCTTAAACCACCTGGAAATAAAATAAAAATAAAAATAAAAATACATGCCAACTAAATAATCAATAAAATATAACATTCTATTATAAACACACCTGTTCCGACCATCTGAAACTTTTAATCGCCATTCCACATCCGCACGTCGCCTCTTCAAATACTAAAACAAACATAAATAATAAATAAAAAATAATAACAATTAATACACGCTAATAAAATAATCTACGCTATCGCCTTCCTGCTGTCTGCCTCTACACGCCATTTAAACTGGAAAAAATTAAATAAAATACATATCAATTAATTAAATAACAAAACAATATTCTATTATATTCTCACCTGTTCTGGCCATCTGCAACTTTTAATCACCTGGAAATAAAATAAAACCATATCAATTAAATAATCAAAATATAACATCCTATTATAAGCTCACCTGCTCCGGACATTTTAAAACTTTTAAATCCAATCCACGTCTTAACGTCACCTATATAAATGCTAAAATAAACATAAAATAATAAATTTATAAATAAATAAATCAAAACACACTAACAAAAGAATCTACGATATCGCCTACCTGCGGCTGCCTCTACACGCCATTCGAACTGGAAAAACAAAATGAAAATACATATCAATTAATTATATAATAAAAATTATATTCAATTAAAACTTATCTGTTCCTGCCATCTGGTACTCCAATCGCCAACCCTCGCCTGCACGCCACCTCTATAAACACTAGCAACAAACATAAAATAATTAATAAACTAATAATGCTAAATCAATTATGCCAATAAATGATCTACAATATTGCCCACCTACTGTCTGCTGCCTCTACATGTCGCTTTAACTGGAAAATAAAATGTAAAATGGAAAATAATAAATGTAAAAATATAAATCTCAATTATAAACTCACCTGTTCCCGCCATCTGTAACTTTTTATCACCAGTACATCTTTGCATGTCACCTCTTAAATATCAAAACAAAAATAAAATAATTAATAAATAAATAATAATGATTAAAACATTCCAATAAATAACCTACGATGTTGCCTCCCTGCTGTCTGCTGCCTCTACACGCCACTTTAACTGGAAAATAAAATGAATATACATATCAATAATTAAATAATAAAATACAGTTCTCAATTTTAAACTCACCTGTTCCCGCCATCTGTAACTTTTTACCACCAGTACATCTTTGCATGTCACCTGCTAAATATCAAAACAAAATAAAATAATTAATAAATAAATAATAATGATTAAAACATTCCAATAAATAACCTACGATGTTGTCTCCCTGCTGTCTGCTACCTCTACACGCCACTTTAACTGGAAAATAAAATGGATATACATATCAATAATTAAATAATAAAATACAGTTCTCAATTTTAAACTCACCTGTTCCCGCCATCTGTAACTTTTTATCACCAGTACATCTTTGCATGTCACCTTCTAAATATCAAAACAAAATAAAAATAATTAATAGATAAAT
This sequence comes from Zaprionus africanus, assembly GCA_018151435.1. Lineage (NCBI taxonomy): Eukaryota > Metazoa > Arthropoda > Insecta > Diptera > Drosophilidae > Zaprionus > Zaprionus africanus. The sequence continues at coordinate 59,841 of JAECXB010000607.1, forward strand.
AATAATGATTAAAACATTCCAATAAATAACCTACGATGTTGCCTCCCGCTTCTGTGCCTCTACACGCCACTTTAACTGGAAAATAAAATGAATACACATATCAATAATTAAATAATAAAATACAGTTCTCAATTTCAATATCACCTGTTCCCGCCATCTGTAACTTAGAGTTTTTCAATCGCCAATCCATGCTTGCCGCCACCTATATAAACAATAAACAAACATAAAATAACTGGCTGCTAGCACTCTTCGCTCGACAATAAACTGGAAACAAAAACCATAATATCCTCGATATGGAAACCGTAAACATCGATTGATACTCACATACAAATCATTATGTACACAACTATACATAAATTTCATCACCAGCATACAATCTTTTACTCACTTATTATGGATACACACATTAGTCCTTTCCCACAATTTGAAATGTGACTCAATTTACGCTTGCAATTCATCAAATATCCTGCTGAATAAAGAGCTGGAAACGTAACACAAATCTGCATACGATCATACATCATCCTTCTTTCTCTTTAGCCTCTGCCATGTTCCACATGCACATACCACAATACCCACCCAATTCCTTGAATCCCACGTAAACAAATTCCCTGGCTTGGCACCAAGGCTTTAAATCAAAAC
>JAECXB010000609.1:0-14067 GCA_018151435.1 Zaprionus africanus
GAACAAACTGGAAAAACGCTGATAGGATGGATAGTAGCAGGCAAATGTACTGGACAAGTGCCTAGGCATCAGTTCAGTGGGTGTTTAATGGCCCAAACTAATTGTTCTCTCGATTCGTTAGTTAACCGTTTCTGGGAATTGGATCAATCTCCATTCGAATCGAAGACTGTTCGCCAAACAGCTGAACAACAGGCTTGTAAACTTTTCTTCGAGAAAACTGTAAAGCAAGAGTTGTGCCATAAGGTCGACTCCAAAAATTATAACGATTCGCTTGGATCTATAATAATAGGGGTCTGCGAGCGTGAGACCCTGGATATGACTCCACTTTCCTGCTGGGAAAACTTTGACTTGGCATGTGTGATGTCAACGTGTTCAGATTATAAGCATCGTCGACCTTTAATGAGAAAATTGGGTTAGTTGCTGTTTGCACTGAACAACTTACGATGAATTTGCAGCGTCGGCCAGATGATGATTGACGTTATTGCAAGCGGCAATGCAGACGTTGACTGTACTAACCATAGACCGTATGTCAGCAGATTTTTCTTTAGAAAGATTCGGTATGTAGCAGAGCGTGTTCATGTGGCTGGCGAACGCAATGCGTGTGTTGTTATACCGTTGTAGGAGTTTGGTACAAGCGACTTCATAGTTAGCTTCAGTTAAAGCGATTTGGCGAATGCCGTTGTCCAGGCCTACTGGTAATGCTTCCTTTAAAAAATGGAACTTTTGAGTCATATCCAGACGTTCATTATTATGAATCAACCTTAAAAACGCATCATGAAAACTTGGCTAGTCCGCGCAGTTGCCAGACAATTTCGGAACTGGTAATTTTGGCAATGGTGTCCCTACTTCCTCTACATGTGTTGTTATTGTGGAGTTAGTTGGTTCGTTGTGCGTCACTGTAACTGGATAGATTAGTTTCTTTTCTTTTGCCGAATTGGCTGATTGTATTTTGTTGGTTATACACACTTTGTTCGTAGTCTGGCATGCATATAATGTGTGATGCGGCTGATAAAATGCTTTAGTATGCTCGTCGATTTGATTCAAACGTTTTTCGAAATATATTTCCGTTTTCCGCACACTGGAGTCCTTTTTCACATTACTGAACAAGCGCTTCAAAGACTCAATACGGTCAGTTTGAACTCGCACCAGTTGATCAAACTTCGACATGATTTATACTGACTTTGCTCCACTGTATATAATGTGCACAAATGCTCGTATGTTATCTATGTTCTTCTTTGACGTCTTCTTTTCAAGTTGAAAGAGATTTCGGCAATTCTAACGGAATCGAAGGGCAACGGGACTTAGCTCTGTCGTGATGAGAGCGAGCGCGAATGTTTGCGTATACTGCTCTGTCGTGATGAGCGCGAGCGCGATTGAAAACGTAGGCAATTAAATATGATTCTTATAAGCAAGAATAATGGGGTTTGCAAAAAAGAATCATATATGAACGATTTATCTTCAGTTTATTTTTCCATTTAAGTTTTTATTATTATATTGCATACTTTTTCTTACCCTTTTTTTTGTTTTTTTTTTAGCGCACGTTCCTCTACGCCTTTGGCGTAGGAAGTTGCGAACATGCTCCCCTCAATGGATACTTCCGCTTCTCTGGCCAGAGCCAGGGCTGAGGGATTTTTTGACGCCCGAAGTGAAAGCATGCAGGGCATCCGCTCTAACCTCCGCTTTGAACAAGTCAGCGCCCTCTTGCTCGTGTGTCAACACAATCTTGTTGGTGACGAGCGTCAACTTTTTCTCGATTTCGTCATAGTACTGCATCAATGGCAGGTCCCCTTGCCTGATCATCTCCAACCCCTGCCTCAGTAGGCGTAGGGATGTCTTGTCCGAATACTTGCAGTCTAACATGGCCAAAATGGCATCGAAATTCAGTACAGTATTGTGCGACACGAGTAAGGCTCCAGCTGCGCCTCGAATTTTGTTTCGAAGAATAGCTATAGCTTGGTAGTGCGCAATGCTGCCGTTACAAGACCACATACTCGTTTTGGGTACCAGAGAACTCTGGCACAGACTTGATTATGTCTAGTGGTAAGTCACACCTAACCTCAGGATTCACAGTAACCTTTTCGTACACGATGATTTGCGGTGCTCCCACTTGCAAACTTTGTACCCGAGTAGCTAGGGAGTTTATCTGTGTTTGAAACTGGGACTGTTGTTGTGCCAATGCCTGTCTGACGGCATTGTCTATGAGTGCTTGGATCTGAGCTGGGTCCATGGTGCTGTTAGCTTGGACAGCTGATGTACTATCGGGATTGCTTGTTCCTCCTCCCAACTGTCCTCAATATCGTATTCAACCTTTATGTTTCTATATGTGCCCGCCCAACTCATTGGTTGGAGTTAAAAAGTGTAATGCCGGTCTTCAAGCACACCTCTCTGTTCTTCCTATTAAATTCCCGTAACTCGTTTGACGCTATTAAAAGGGACTTCAAGGACACAATTTTGAGAAAGAAAAAGGCCTTCTCCACTTCACATGAAGCTCTCCCTTTTAACACCGCTTCTTTGCCACAATTCGTACAGAAGACAACGAACCGGTGTACTCGAGAGCTTACCCAAACCTCATGGGTGTTTCTGACTTCGTGAAAAACGAAGTCGAAGCATGGCATCATCAGGCCATCAAGGTCTCCCTAAAACATCCCGACTTGGGTTGTTGACAAAAAGGGCACTGACGCGTTCGGTAACCCGAGCGCACTATCCAAGACCGTTACCCTATGTCTAGCATCCCCATGATTCTAGCGAGTCTGGGCAAGGCAAAATTCTTCACTACCCTTGATCTCAAATCAGGGTATCACCAAATATACCTCGCGAAACATGACCGTGAGAAGACGTCGTTCTCGGTAAATGGTGGCAAATACGAATTTTGTCGTCTACCTCTAGACGATGTACTATGAAAACATATTGGGTAATATGTTACGTCTATGTAGATGACGTAATAATTTTCTCAGAAAAAGAGTCCGACCACGTCCGCCACATTGATACGGTGCCTAATCGAGGCCAATATAAGTGTAAGCCAGGAGAAAACTAGGTTCTTTAAAAAAGTATCGAATACCTCGGCTTTATTCTCAGAAGGGATGGAACTGGATGATCCGGAAAAGATGAAGGCCATTCAGGAGTACCCTCTAAAAAGCCTTTTGTCCTGTACAACAGACGCTTCGGCAAGTGGCATCGGTGCAGTCCTATCTCAAAAGACCAGGCCGTTTACCATGATTTCGGGCACCCTTAAACAGCCCGAGCAGGAGTACGAGAACTATGCAACATACGAAAGGGAATTGCTGGCGATTGTATGGGCCCTAGGTAAGTTGCATAACTTCCTGTATGGCTCTAGGGAAATCAATATATTTACCGACCACCAGCCCCTCACCTTCGCTGTTGCCGACAGGAACACGAATGCCAAGATTAAAAGGTGGAAATCTTACTGTTGGAGCTCAACATAAAATAAGCAGTTAAGCTAGTTTGTAAGAGAACACATGAAGTGTGTTAAGATGTTAAGAGAAGACGATCGGCAAATGCCGACAGCGAATTCGGGGGGTGTGGTCGGGCTGTGGCCCACTCTCACTTGTAAAAATAGATTTAGTCTCGTTTTGTGCACTGAAGCCAACTAATCATTTGGGATTAAATTTTTGAAGCCGAACTCCGCGTCCCTTTATTTAAATAATTGTACTTATCGTTTCGATTTTTCTAAAAATTCTTAGAGAATTTTCATTGGCGCCCGAGCAGGGACTCGAGATTCGGTAATATTTAATCAAATCATATCGGAAGTAGTTGGCTTCGCGCGTCGTGTGTAAAAATTAAATAAAATAATGTGAACGTTTGCTGAACAGGGGTATGCTTCAAAGAAGTCGTCAACGTTGGACGATAAATGGAAGCCAGTCGTCGCAAAGATACGATAAGGTGAGTGCTGATATTGCTCGTATGCAATTAGCAATAAAAACCAAAGCAACTTCTGCAGACAGAACAGAGTTAACGTGTAGATTAGAACTTTTGGAAGGGTATATAGAGAAGGCAATGAATCTTCAAGCCGAATTAGACAATTTTAACCCTCTTAACGAACATAGGGAGCAGTTAGAAGAATTGTGTGTCATCACAAAGGCATTATACCTAAATGCAATAAAGCCAGAAACAGAGGTTAAACATATTTGCTCCGCAAGTTCGAGCCAGCGTTCGCAGCTGCCGAAAATGCGTTTGCCAACATTCAATGGCAAGCATTCGGAGTATAGACACTGTTTCACAGTTATTCGACATACCTAGCATGACAAAAACATCTGCATCGAGCTTGAGATCGATAATAGATACGGTGTCTGCTATATATGCGTCGTTGTCGTCGTTGGGGAACGACAAAGATATTGCTAACGCAATGATTATTCATATGGTCATGGCGAAAGTAGACCATACTACCAAGTCTCGTTTTGAGGAGCAGCTGGATTATGATACACTGCCGTCTTGGGAAGATTGTGCTAGACAACTAAATAAGAGATACCAGTATTTGTCAGCAGAAGAGTCAACTCGAGACAAAACAAAGTCACGAATTGAACACAAAAAACCCCAACATTCCAAATCGTCCTTCGCTTGTGCTCAAGGAGGACGCACTTCATCGCTTGTGTGCATATTTTGCAAATCGGAAACGCACAACATTTATTCTTGTCCGTCGTTTGCTGCCATCTCAGTTATGCAGCGTTGAATTCGTCAAGGCCCAAAAGTTATGTCTCAATTGCCTGATCACAGGGCACATAGTTTCAAAATGCAAAGCATCAAAATGTAGAGTATGTTCAAAGCCTCACCATTCCTTGCTTCACAGGTATAATACACCTGTTCAAGGTGAGACACCCTCTACTCACCAAACTGCTTCAGATGCATATTTGGGACATGTGCTTAATAATGAGCAAGTCGTTCTTGCAACAGCCATCGTGAATGTTAAAGATAGATTCGGTCAGTGGCATCCAGCCAGAGCCTTACTTGATAGTGGCTCCCAAATAAACTTGATGTCTGAAAGCATGGCTCAATTACTACGACTCAAGCGGGAACCAACATCTCTAGCTATCTCAATGGTTGGTGGCCACTCTCACTTGTAAAAGTAGATTTTAGTCTCGTTTTGTGCACTGAAGCCAACTAATCGTTTTGAAATTAAATTATTGAAGCCGAACTCCGCGTCCTTTATTTAAACAATTTTACTTATCGTTTCGATTTCTTTAAAAACTATAAGAGAATTTTCATTGGCGCCCGAGCAGGGACTCGAGATTCGGTAATATTTAATCAAATCATATCGGAAGTAGTTGGCTTCGCGCGTCGTGGGTGAAAATTAAATAAAATAAAGTGAACGTTTGCTGAACTGGGGTGTGCGCCAAAGAAGTCGTTAACGTTGGACAATAAATGGAAGCCAGTCGTCGCTCTATGTCTATTGATTCCCTAGACAGCCTACAGCCTACAGTATCAAAAATTGAGCAAGTCTTGTTGCTTGAAACGACGAAATTGTCGACATAAATATATGAGTACATAATCGCATGTACTAAGCGGCTCAAATTTTGATACTGTTTCTTTGAATATTGCATGCAAGCAGTGTACCTGCATATGTATATACGTGTGTACGTGATTGCTTCTACACACATCGATACATTTGTACATACATACATTTAAACATATGAGCACATATGAGCAACTAAACCCAACAACAAAGTATTATTAAACCAGTCGAACGCTACAGTCAGGTGCTGACTGTAGAAGGCCATGGATTATCATGGTATACCGTGTATAATTTATTTTCCCGTATTATAATGAAAATTTTTGTTTGTTTGAATTTAAGCATTTAAAAACATAAATTTTATATTCTTATTATTTAATTCGAACGACACGCATAAATTCAATTGACAGACAGAAGAAGAAGAACGCATAAACAATACAAAAGCGAACAGACAAGAATTATAAGCATTAGGTAGGGCGAGAGAGCAATAAGTTGGTGTATGCATTTTCCGTAATGCCAAACAGAAGTGACGGCAAAGGAAGTTTTAGAGTACCTTAGCGGAGTGTGTGCCGGATTCCAAGACCAATGATGTTGACAGTGTTCGGGTTCGACTGCTGCCGCGATCAATATGTGTGACATGTTTTTTTTTTTTTTTCTTTTCTATTAAATTTTTTAAAAGCTTAACAAACAAAAATTTAGAAAAATTTTGGTATTCAACATATATAATAAGAACACTTTTATAAACTTTGCGAATGTTGCACAAATCTGACAGTTACGTGTGTGTGCCGAATACGGCAATTGATGCGTGTTAGAGCGGGACGCCGAAACATAAATGTCCAAATGCAGACATGCATGTATCGGCATCCCGCTCTAACATTCGTAACTTATTGATTGTCTTAATTATTGCAAAAAAAACATGAGATTTAATTTTTGAAAACTATTTGTTTTGATATTTAATTAAATAACTGAAGTTTTCCTTTAAGCTAAAAAAAAAAAACCAAAAAAAAAGTAATTAAAATAAAAGGTTGCACCCCGCCAGCCGGGCATGGGATTCGAACTCACGCACGCAGGACCGCTGTCCACCACTCTAACCACTAAGCCACCGCCTCATTTGTTGATCGACCGGCAAAGTTGCATTCTGAGCTAATTCTGTTACCATTCTATGCAAATAAAAAGTTTTGTAAAATGCTGTGTGTCCGACGATTCGAACTTCGGTATGATGCGAAAAATTAGGTCTTAATATGCGCATAAGTATACGTTCAAATTGAGTTTAATTCGGATCATATCTCACTTATTTTTAGTCCGATTTAAATGAAATTTTCAGAAAACACCCGTGGCAATGTATTTGCCATAAGAGTTGTATAACTTTGGTTGTAGGGTGTATATTATGTATATTAAATAGTTATTACTGATTTACAGAGGCGGGAAGGGGCGTGGCCAAATTTCATAAAAACTTTGAGACACTGCAACATACACGGATGTTGTCACAAAATTTGAAGACTCTAGCTCTTATAGTTTCTGAGATCCAGGTGTTCATACAGACAGACAGACGGACAGACAGACAGACAGACAGACAGACAGACAGACGGACAGACAGACATGGCTCAATCGACTCGGCTGTTGATACTGATTCAGAATATATATAGTTTATGAGGTCGGAGATGCCTCCTTCTGCCTGTTACGCACATTTGCGTTCTGACAAACACAGTAGTCCATGAATTTTTTTAAAATCCATGGCCTAAAAATAACAAATACAAAAAGCCTTACGTTGCATTTCTTTAAATTGATGGTACTAACCTGCTTGCACGAATAATATTAAAACTAAAATAAACAAACGGCAACATCGTTTATTTACTTGTATACATATACTGGCATTATTACTGATCTTCTTGTGGCGCGTTCACTTTGGACGTTCGTTGACCCCGGTTTTTTATACACTGGGTTTTCGTGAACTGTTTTGATTTCATGGCGTATGATACTTGTAAAAGTTAAGTTTTCCTTATCAGAATATTGGATGTCTTTAAACTCTTTTAGCAATTGTGCTAATCTATGTTTTTCTTCATTGTTTAAATGGTGTAGTCGGTATGTGTGATCTGAGTTTATATTATTGTCCAATGCATAGTTTATTTCGGTTGTAAAGTGGTTTTCTTGTAAAATTGCTTCAAAATTTTTTGACGAATTTCCGTCAGAAAGTTAAAGTTCTTTATGAAGGAATGTTCTTCCATTGATAATTGTTTCTTTTCTAAAATAATCTATACAACCGTTGTTTTCCATTAGTACTTTTCTTCCTAATAGAATGTCGTAAAATGGTGAAAACGAGTGAATATAGAATCTCTGCGATTGCTGAAAAAGCCCATTGGCCGGAAGATCTACGAATTTATTTAGTTTTGAATAGCCTGTCATACTTCTAACAACTATTTGTTTATCATGAACTTGACGATTGAAAAAGTTTGAGTTCATCATGTTTATTGATAAACCAGTGTCGACTATGCATCGGTATCTATGATTGTTAAACATAATCTCTATGTATTGGTTGGTTCCCAGGCTGGTATTGGAAAATTTTCGGCCTGTTGAATTTGCGGATTTGTGTACGTCTCGTTTTGTGTGTCTTTTAATTGATCTTCGTGGAACTGTTCGTCGTTGTTATTATCTTAGTCAGCAATGCTATTGAAATCTACCTCGTATTGATGGTTATTTTCGTCTGTCTGCATGCGCGACTGTTCGCTGCCTTCTCTAAAACGCTTATTCGGCACTCTTGGTTGTTAGGGGGGCTGATAATAGTTTCGGGTGTCGTTCTGTCGGTCGCGAATTAAGTCTGCTCTGAGTTCAGTAAACAATGATCTAATTGTTGTTGTCTAGACGGAAAAGCTTGTTTATGAGGGGTTTGGTTGTTTACATTTGGGTTTTGGATCTGCGTGGGATTTATTAATGGGTTGAAGGGGGTTACAAATTGTTGATTGGCATGAGAGTTTTTGTTATTATTTGTGTTGGTATAAGTGTTTAAGTTAAGTGAGTTTGTATTAAGTTTTGGACAATAATCTGATTTCTTAGAAATTGGGTCTTCGTAAAGACCTTCTTGTTGGGCAATTTGTCGTAATTTTTGGACAGTTGAAATGTCATGCCTCGCTAGGGTCATAAACAGCCTATCAGGGAGTGAACGTTGAATAATATTTTTTATTGTGGTTGCCAGTGCTTGGTTGTTTTCTAAGGCTAACTTATTAATAATAATAGTTGACTTAACTTCTAATTCTTCGCAAAATTGACGTAAATTACCCTTGTAGGGCGTGCAATACAAACGTCGCAAAAGTTCCTCCAGGGGGGTTTGAGTTTTAAATTCGACGATGAGAGCTTCCTTTAGGGTTGACCATTCGTTGTGAAATCCGAGTTGGGAGACCTTCTCAGCATCTCCGATGACCTGTAGTTCGATGGCTCCATAATTTATGGCTTTCTGAAGAGGGTTGTCTGTCGGGTATAGGTTGAGCAGGTATTCAATTCGTCTGATAAACGAACTGAGGCTGTTTGGCTCTCTACTGCGGCACTTGACGTATTTGTCGCAGCAATTGGGATAGATTATCACTTGATAATGCCATTTTTGTTTAATTTTTTTCTTTTAGAACGTTTTTTGATTAGTAGCGGTCACACTTGTTTTTGTTCACTTCACAGTTTGTCGGGTTGGATTTATGTAGCGGTCACACTTGTTTTGTTTAAGCGGGCTACTATTCCTTTTTTTTTTTTTTTTGGTTGTGTTGTTTTTTTTTTGAAGCTTCCTGCATCTTTGTTGGGCAAAACTTTTTTATCGGTTGATGTTAGTTATCATTCAAGACATTGTGTGAGAGCTTTAAGAAAATGACTTTCCAAGGATGGTTTTAAAACAAATAGACTATAAAGCTTTCAGAAGAATGAGAAGCTTTCAAGATCGTTATCAATCAGTAACAACAGGAAAACAAATATATCTTTCTATCTGTGGAGTTGCCAGAGATGAGATTGCATATTCTGCTTTGCTATTGTTTTTGTTGTTGTTTGGGAACAACCAGCTGAACCAAGTTGTGAATCCAAGGCAGCTAGAATATGCTTTTAAGATGTTTGATGGAAACTATGACAATATGATTGAAGGTCCAACGCAGGTGGTTTTTATGATGAAGCAAATTTGTACAATACAAATTCAAATCTCAGTTAGAAGGTGATTACCTTACGTGTTGCAGCTGTATTATCATGGAGTGAATCTTCTGTTATCTCTTTGCCACTATTTGGGATCTGTGCGAGGTAACTCCACGGCAGAGGGACAACTTCAAATCACGGCGGAATTTCGAAACAAAACAATCAAAAAACGCAACAAAAGTCATTTCTGCTCTGCTGCAGCCGATTGCCAACGTAATGACCGATCTCAATGGCTTTTTCGGAAGCTTGGTTGTCCAGCGCAAATTATAAAGCGGTTCCAGCCTCACCGATCTTCTTTGGTTTGATTTCAGAGGCCATTTTACCACCGTGTTCGACTTCACTTCAAACTCAAGGATTATAATGATTCAAGTTCAATTTATCTGCAGAGGAGATGATTCTCTGACAGTTTTGACAAAAACTTCAGATTATTAAGCATGAATAAACTTGTTTTCATTTGAAGTTTAAGAAATAACATGTGAAACCATCAACCATCACAAAAGATGGAAAAATTGGATTTTCTACGCAGGAGTCTGAGTTATATTCTTGGCATGATTATGTTTATAACTGAAATAGTTGTGGAGATTTCAAGCGACATCTACATTCAGAGGATTACATTGAACGTTACTAGTGAATTGTGGTTTAAAATCGAACATATCAAAAGTTTCTTGAATGTGGTACCAGACGTTTTGTCGAGGGTTAATGACCAGGGCTAACCAAAATACAGAAGTATTTACGAAAAATCCCGAAATATTTATTTATTATTCCCTTGTCAAACAAACGAAATATTTGAGATAAATATTGACGATAAAACTTTATTTTCTTGAATTACATGTTCCATCAATGAGTCAAAACATCATTATTACAGTGAATTATTATATGACTTCACAAATTTTCAAATGTAAAGATCCTTGACGATCCTCTGGTACTCTTTGAAATATGGAAAATGAGCGGATTATCGATTTATTTCCAGCTCTACTATACGAACTGATCGGTTCGTGAAATACTGCATGTTTCTGTGTTAGAAATAGATAAAAATCTAGATAAAAATAAATAGATAAAAATGAAAATGAACCTCTATTTATTGCTTATTTCGTCGTCGGGAAAGTGCTTTGTCACTTATCCAAGCAAACAATACTTTATGACTCAAGGGATTTCAGATATAACCTTACTCGGCAGTTTAAGTAAATAAATCGCTTCCAGAAAATTCACTGAGTCCATAGATACACGATTCATGTAATCTGCCCCTGGAAGATTCTTAAGATAAATCAATTTTGGGCATTTCTATTGATTTTAAGAAATAATATACACGTAATTTCACTAAATTATGTAAAAACAGGACAAAATATTTACGGAAAGACGCAGATCGTTAAATATTTATTTCATTCCCAAATAATACCCCAAAAATATTTAAATAAATATTTTATATTTACGTTAAATATTTTGGTTGGCCCTATTAATGACAGGTGAGATTGCATCAATAGAACAGCGACCCGAGGTCAAAATTTAGAGTCAGAATTTTTAAAGCATGAGTATCGCGGCTTATAGTACGTATCGAGGCGAACCAGAGTAAATTTCCTGATTTGAAAACAGAGGCAGGATATGTTTATCGGCGAGCGGGCATAGTGAGACATATGATTCACGATGAACATGCGTGAAGTTACCGAAAAGAATTAGTGAAAGACGTTTTTATATAAAGCACACGACGATCCTCTTTCTTCTCATAGTAGGATACACTTAAAACTTTGCAAAGAATAAACAGTTTTATTTTGGCCAAGGGTTAATGCCAGATGTCAAAGCTTACGTAAATGCGTGTAATGTTATAAGCAAACAAAAAGCGATCAGTGCTAAGACCCCCAATGGGAAAAGCGTCGGTGTCCAAAGATTTTCAAAAACGTATATATTGATTTTTAGGTCCTTATCCTAGATCTAGGAGCGGAAGCGTAGGATATTTATAGTTTTGGATCATTTTCTAAACTCTATTCCTTAAGCCAGTTAAAAAAGATTTTGGTCGAAATTGGCAATCAAATACCTTGAGGATGATCTTTTCATGACATTTGGTATATGCCCGAAGCCATTGTTTCTATTCTTGGTTCCCAGTTCAAGTCCAACAGCCTTTCAAAACTTATTGAGTCGTCTGAAATATCAAACACGCTCACTGCCTATTATTCACCACAAGCAAATAGGCGGGCGCGTAAATGATCATACATGCAGCCAGACCAAAGACTGGGACGAATTTCTCAACAGAACACTGTGTCTTAAGATCTCGGTGCTCCGGTATCATTTTCCTCTTATTATATAGCGTTTGGCCAACATGATTACAACTGGTTAACATATTTACTATTAAGGAAACTTAATTTTATTGAAGGATAACTCATTTGGAAGCACACTAACAATAATTGCTCTCCCGCTGTTGTGAAGTCGCCCTGAACAAAGTTCAATGGAGGTGATCATGGATTGGGTAGGTAAATGCCGAACTCACTTGCTTTCAGTTCTTGGCATACCTTCAGGCTCCTATCTATGTCCTATTTTCTGTTTGGTCATGTATATCTGTTTTCCCTTCCAGTTTTAATTTTCTAAAGTTCTTTTGTCGCATACATTCTTTCTGCCGATTTTGTTATTATTGTTTACAGTAGCCCTATGTTTGTGGCAAAACAGACCTCCACCCCCAACCATGACAAAGGCTAGAGCCGGATATAATAACGTGCAACTTCACAGCATTACAACCCGATCCACAATTTTGGTTGCCGCGCTACAAACTGAATATAAAAATTCTCAATGCCATTTTCCAAATAAAGCAGAATTTTTCTAAGACGCATAAATAACGGAATTTTAATCATGGCGCTACAGTTAGCACCTGGCTGCTTAGCGTTCGACTAGTTTTTTTAGTGTCACACCGCTCCAACTTGGCTGGCACTGGAGATATTTTGTTTGATCCTTGCTGTGCGCAAATACAACATTATTAGCCAAGAATACAAAAGTTTTTCAAGGAATTTTTCACCAGTTTACTTGAACACTCGCGGACGGCTCAAAAGGCAAAAATGTAAAAAAGAACGCTGCCGCTTATGCGAGTTTTATTCAACTGATCTTAAATCTAATACAGTGTTGTAAGGAACCGCGGTGGTGGTTATTTGCCGCCGTCCCTGTTATATATCACTGCACTTGGTGGCGAGGATATGTAAGACAAGTACGGATGAGTGCAGTCCCACTTCTCTTTGTGTCATCTGTGCATTGAGGTCGTAATTTTATTCCCTGTCATAAAAATAGATAGGGATCCTGCATGAGACGAAATCCTGTACCTCTGGTGCAAAGACCCCATCTCAGGTTCTCCTCACACTTGACTGAACGTGAATTAAAGATCGATTTTAAAGCAGATGTAGTATTAATACATTGCAGTGCGGTTCTAACCCCCTTCTTCAAGAACAAACTGGTTGAAAAGTTATTCCCCTCTGACAATATTTTAGAGCACTGCAAATCCTGGGTTCAGATATAACTGATGGTACCAAGCAAAGAGGGAATGGCAGCTGCAACTAAACATGGGGGCTGTGGTGAACTCCTTTTAAGGAGTAAACAGATGCAGGATCTGTTCGGGGCTAAATGACCCAAGGCACCTAGCAAAACACCTTCTGACACCAATACCGTCGGGGTAAAGATTGGCTTTACATTGATATATTCTCCACCAGAATAAAATCATTTCTGACTTGTGATAAAATTCTTTCAATTTTCAATTTCGCCCGACTCGTTAGAGTCAAGAAGCAGTAATTGGATATAAAAATTCACATACAACCAGTCCCGAACGCTACAGTCAGGTGCGGCTAACGAGGCGCAGATTATCATGGTATACCGTGTATAATTTATTTTCCCTTATTTATAATGAAAACCTTTTGGTTTATTTGAATTTAAGCATTTAAAAATATAAAATTTTATATTTCTTATTATTTAATTCAGACGACGCCAAATTCGATTGACAGGTAGAAGAAGAACCTATCATTTGCAGGATTAGATGATCAGATAAACATTTATAAATCTACAAAATGTAAACAGAGTGCATATTGGAGATTATGCAATATTCAGTGTGGAGATGTATTTTAGTTTAGAAAGTGTAAATGTTGATTTAACAGTTCAGTTACTGCAGTCAACCTCTGTGTTCTGTTTTCCTTCCCTTTCCTCTAATAATATTTAAAACTATTCTTATTCATTTTTGGGCCTTCGTTAGGCCTTTTATAACTTGCCTATGTTTTTTACAATCGGTAAAGTGCGGCTGCAGGTACGCAATGGCGATGCAAGATGACACGACATATCTTCCATCGAGATGTCATTTTGCCTTTTGAACAAGGCTTGCAACGAGGATAATCTTATGCGCCTGCGATCATTGCAGATCAGCCCTCTCCATATCGTACGTGAGGTCGTAAAATTTTGCTTCCCTATATAAAAATAAACATATTAAC
>JAECXB010000610.1:0-71985 GCA_018151435.1 Zaprionus africanus
CACTGGCTAGACACTGGCTAGGCACTGGCTGGGCACTGGCTAGACACTGTGGCTAGGCACTGGCTAGACCCTGGCTAGGGCAGTGGCTGGAACACTTAGGCACTGGCTGGGCACTGGCTAGACACTGGCTGGCACTGGCTAGACACTGGCTGAGCACAGGCAAAACACAAGATAAAACAGGCTAGACCTGAGCTTAATTCAGGCTTGACACTGGCTGGGCACTGCGGCTACGCACTGGCTAGACACTGACTCAGGTACACTAATACAAACATAATGGAAAGGCACTGGCTAGGCACGACTGGGCACTGGCTGAGCACTGGCTGAGCACTGGCTGGGCACTGTTTTGGGCACTGGCTGGGAACACTGGCTGGGCACTGGCTCGAACACTGGATGGACACCAGGCCCCAGACACTGGCTGGGCACTGATTGCCACAGGCTGAACACTAGCTAGGCACTGGCTAGGTGCTGCCTAGGCACTGGCCAGCCACTGGCTAGGCACTGGCTTTGGCACTGGCTAGGCACTGGCTTGGCGCTGGCTTGGCACTGGCTTGGCACTGGCCCAGCACTGGCTTGGCACTGGCTTGGCACTGGCTGGACACTGGCTAGGCACTGGCTAGGCACTGGCTGGGCACTGGCTAAGGCACTGGCTAGGCACCGGCTAGACACTGGCTAGGCACTGACATAGATACTGCCTGGCTGGGCGCACTGGCTTGGCACTGGCTTGGCACTGGCTTGACACTGGCTATGGCACTGGCTTGGCACTGGCTAGGCACTGGCTTGGCACTGGCTAGGGCTACTGGCTGGACACTGGGCTAGGCACTGGCTAGACACTGGCTAGGCACTGGCTAGACACTGGCTAGGCACTGGCTAGACACTGGCTAGGCACTGGCTAGACACTGGCTAGGCACTGGCTAGACACTGGCTAGGAACTGGCTAGACACTGGCTAGGCACTGGCTAGGCACTGAATAGACACAGGCTAGACACTGGCTAGGCACTGGCTAGACACTGGCTAGGCACTGGCTAGACACTGGCTAGGCACTGGCTAGGCACTGGCTAGACACAGGCTAGACACTGGCTAGGCACCGGCTAAGGCACCGGCTAGACACTGGCTAGGCACTGGCTAGGCACTGGCTAGGCACTGGCTAGGGCACTGGCTAGGCACTGGCTAGGTACTGGCCAGGCACTGGCTAGGGCACTGGCTAGGGCACTGGCTAGGGCACTGGCTAGGGCACTGGCTAGGGCACTGGCTAGGGCACTGGCTAGGGCACTGGTTTGTGCACTGGCTAGGCACTGGCTGGGCACCCTGGCTGGGCACTGACTGGGCACCTGGCTAGGCACCGGCTAAGCACTGGCTTGGCACTGCCTAGGCACCTAGCTAGGCACTGGCTAGACACTGGCTAGACACTGGCTAGGGCACTGGCTAGGCACTGACTAGACACTGGCTAGGCACTGGCCAGACACTGGCTGGGCACTGGCTAGACACTGGCTAGGGCACTGGTTAGACACTGGCTGAGGGCACTGGCAAGGTACTGGCTAGGCACTGGCTAGGCACTGGCTAGGCACTGGCTAGACACTGGCTAGGCACAGGCAAAACACAAGATAAAAACAGGCTAGACACAGGCTTAATTCAGGCTTGACACTGGCTAGGCACCGGCTACGCACTGGCTGGACACTGGCTAGGCACTGGCTAGGCACTGGCTAGGGCACTGGCTAGGCAACTGCTAGGGCACTGGCCAGGCACTGGCTAGGCACTGGCTAGGGCACTGGCTAGGCACTGGCTAGACACTGGCCAGGCACTGGCCAGACACTGACTAGACACAGGCTAGACACTGGCTAGGGCACTGGTGCCACAGGCTAAACACTAGCTAGGCACTGGCTAGGCACTGGCTAGGCACTGGCTAGGCACTGGCTAGGCACTGGCTTGGCACTGGCTAGGCACTGGCTTGGCGCTGGCTTGGCACTGGCTTGGCACTGGCTTGGCACTGGCTTGGCACTGGCTTGGCACTGGCTAGACACTGGCTAGGCACTGGCTAGGCACTGGCTAGGCACTGGCTAGGCACTGGCTAGACACTGGCTAGGCACTGGCTAGACACTGGCTAGGGGCACTGGCTAGACACTGGCTAGGGCACTGGCTAGACACTGGCTAGACACTGGCTGGAGGCTCCGGCTAGACACTGGCTAGGGCACTGGCTAGACACTGGCTAGGCACTGGCTAGGGCCTGGCTAGGTACTGGCTTGACACTGGCCAGGCACTGGCTAGACACTGGCTAGGCACTGGCTAGACACTGGTTAGGATACTGGCTAGGCACAGGCAAAACACAAGATAAAAACAGGCTAGACACAGACTTAATTCAGGCTAGACACTGGCTAGGCACCGGCTACGCACTGGCTAGACACTGGCTAGGCACTGGCCAGGCACTGGCCAGGCACTGCCTAGGCACTGGCTAGGCACTGGCTAGGCACTGGCTAGGCACTGGCTGGGCACTGGCTAGGGCACTGGCTAGGCACTGGCTAGGGCACTGTCAGACACTGGCTAGACACTGGCTAGGCACTGGCTAAAACACATGCTAGACACAGGCTTAATTCACTGGCTTGACACTGGCTAGGCACTGGCTAGGCACTGGCTAGGCACTGGCTAGGCACTGGCTAGGCACTGGCTAGGCACTGGCTAGGAACTGGCTAAGCACTGGCTAGGCACTGGCTAGGCACTGGCTAGGCACTGGCTAGGCACTGGCTAGGAACTGGCTAAGCACTGGCTAGGCACTGGCTAGGCACTGGCTAGACACTGGCTAGGCACTGGCTAGACACTGGTTAGGCACTGGCTAGACACTGGCTAGGCACTGGCTAGACACTGGCTAGGCACTGGCTAGACACTGGCTAGGCACTGGCTAGACACTGGCTAGGCACTGGCTAGACACTGGCTAGGCACTGGCTAGACACTGGCTAGGCACTGGCCAGGCACTGGCTAGGCACTGGCTAGGCACTGGCCAGGCACTGGCTAGGGCACTGGCTAGGCACTGGTTAGGCACTGGCTAGGCACTGGCTAGGGCACTGGCTAGGCACTGGCTAGGCACTGGCTAGGCACTGGCTAGGCACTGGCTAGGCACTGGCTAGGCACTGGCTAGGCACTGGCTAGGCACTGGCTGGCACTGGCTAGGCACTGGCTAGGCACTGGCTAGGCACTGGTTGGCACTGGCTAGGCACTGGCTAGGCACTGGCTAGGCACTGGCTAGGCACTGGCTAGGCACTGGCTAGGCACTGGCTAGGCACTGGCTAGGCACTGGCTGGCACTGGCTTGACACTGGCTAGGCACTGGCTAGGCACTGGCTAGGCACTGGCTTGGCACTGGCTTGGCACTGGCTAGGCACTGGTTAGGCACTGGCTTGGCACTGGCTAGGCACTGGCTTGGCACTGGCTAGGCACTGGCTAGGCACTGGCTAGGCACTGGCTAGGCACTGGCTAGGCACTGGCTAGGCACTGGCTAGACACTGGCTAGGCACTGGCTAGACACTGGCTAGACACTGGCTAGGCACTGGCTAGGCACTGGCTAGGCACTGGCTAGGCACTGGCTAGGCACTGGCTGGCACTGGCTAGGCACTGGCTAGGCACTGGCTAGGCACTGGCTAGGCACTGGCTAGGCACTGGCTAGGCACTGGCTAGGCACTGGCTAGGCACTGGCTAGACACTGGCTAGGCACTGGCTAGGGCACTGGCTAGACACTGGCTAGGGCACTGGCTAGGCACTGGCTAAAACACTAGATAAAAACTGGCTAGACACGGCTTAGGCTAGACACTGGCTAGGCACTGGCTGGCACTGGCTAGACACTGGCTAGGGCACTGGCTAGGCACTGGCTAGGCACTGGCTAAGCACTGGCTAGGCACTGGCTAGGCACTGGCTGGGCACTGGCTAGACACTGGCTAGGGCACTGGCTAGGCACTGGCTAGGCACTGGCTGGGCACTGGCTAGGCACTGGCTAGGCACTGGCTAGGGCACTGGCTAGGGCACTGGCTAGGCACTGGCTAGGCACTGGCTAGGCACTGGCTAGGCACTGGCTAGGGCACTGGCTAGGCACTGGCTAGACACTGGCTAGGCACTGGCAAAACACAAGATAAAAACAGGCTAGACACAGGCTTAATTCAGGCTAGACACTGGCTAGGCACCGGCTAAGCACTGGCTAGGCACTGGCTAGGCACTGGCTAGGCACTGGCTAGGCACTGGCTAAGCACTGGCTAGGCACTGGCTAAGCACTGGCTAGGCACTGGCTAGACACTGGCTAGGCACTGGCTGGGCACTGGCTAGACACTGGCTAGGGCACTGGCTAGACACTGGCTAGGCACTGGCTAGGCACTGGCTAGGCACTGGCTAGGCACTGGCTAGACACTGGCTAGGCACTGGCTAGACACTGGCTAGGCACTGGCTAGGCACTGGTTAAGCACTGGTTAAGCACTGGTTAAGCACTGGTTAAGCACTGGTTAAGCACTGGTTAAGCACTGGTTAAGCACTGGTTAAGCACTGGTTAAGCACTGGGCACTGGTTAAGCACTGGTTAAGCACTGGTTAAGCACTGGTTAAGCACTGGTTAAGCACTGGTTAAGCACTGGTTAAGCACTGGGCACTGGCAGTAAGCACTGGTTAGGCACTGGTTAAGCACTGTTAGGCACTGGTTAGGCACTGCTAGGCACTGGCTAGGCACTGGTTAGGCACTGGCTAGGCACTGGCTAGGCACTGGCTAGGCACTGGCCAGGCACTGGGCACTGGCTAGGCACTGGCCAGGCACTGGCTAGGCACTGGCTAGGCACTGGCCAGGCACTGGCTGGCAGGCACTGGCTAGGCACTGGCTAGGCACTGGCTAGGCACTGGCTAGGCACTGGCTAGGCACTGGCTAGGCACTGGCTAAGCACTGGCTAGGCACTGGTTAGGCACTGGCTAGGCACTGGCTAGGCACTGGCTAGGCACTGGCTTAAGCACTGGCTAGGCACTGGCTAGGCACTGGCTAGGCACTGGCTAGGCACTGGCTAGGCACTGGCTAGGCACTGGCTAGGCACTGGCTAAGCACTGGCTAGGCACTGGCTAGGCACTGGCTAGGCACTGGCCAGGCACTGGCTAGGCACTGGCTAGGCACTGGCTAGGCACTGGCCAGGCACTGGCCAGGGCACTGGCTGGGCACTGGCCAGGCACTGGCTAGGCACTGGCTAGGCACTGGCCAGGCACTGGCTAGGCACTGGTTAGGCACTGGCTAGGCACTGGCTAGGCACTGGCTGGGCACTGGCACTGGCTAGGCACTGGCTAGGCACTGGCACTGGCAGGCACTGGCTAGGCACTGGCTAGGCACTGGGCACTGGCTAGGCACTGGCTAGGCACTGGCTTAGGCACTGGCTAGGCACTGGCTAGGCACTGCACTGGCTAGGCACTGGCTAAGCACTGGCACTGGCTAGGCACTGGCTAGGCACTGGCTAGGCACTGGCTAGGCACTGGCTAAGCACTGGCTAGGCACTGGCTAGGCACTGGCTAGGCACTGGCTAGGCACTGGCTAGGCACTGGTTAAGCACTGGCACTGGTTAAGCACTGGCACTGGTTAGGCACTGGCTAGGCACTAGGCACTGGCTAGGCACTGGCTAGGCACTGGCCAGGCACTGGCCTAGGCACTGGCCAGGCACTGGGCACTGGCTAGGCACTGGCTGAGGCACTGGCTAGGCACTGGCCAGGCACTGGCCAGGCACTGGCTAGGCACTGGCACTGGCTAGGCACTGGCTAGGCACTGGCTAGGCACTGGCACTTAGGCACTGGTTAGGCACTGGCTAGGCACTGGCCAGGCACTGGCTAGGCACTGGCCAGGCACTGGCTGGGCACTGGCTAGGCACTGGCTAGGCACTGGCTAGGCACTGGCTTGGCAGCACTGGCTAGGCACTGGCTAGGCACTGGCTTAGGCACTGGCTAGGCACTGGCTAGGCACTGGCTAAGCACTAGGCACTGGCTAGGCACTGGTTAAGCACTGGTTAAGCACTGGTTAAGCACTGGTTAAGCACTGGTTAAGCACTGGTTAAGCACTGGTTAAGCACTGGTTAAGCACTGGTTAAGCACTGGTTAAGCACTGGTTAAGCACTGGTTAAGCACTGGTTAAGCACTGGTTAAGCACTGGCACTGGTTAAGCACTGGTTAAGCACTGGCACTGGTTAAGCACTGGTTAAGCACTGGTTAAGCACTGGTTAAGCACTGGTTAAGCACTGCAGGCACTGGCTAGGCACTGGCTAGGCACTGGCTAGGCACTGGCTAGGCACTGGCCAGGCACTGGCTAGGCACTGGCTAGGCACTGGCTAGGCACTGGCCAGGCACTGGCCAGGCACTGGCTAGGCACTGGCTAGGCACTGTAGGCACTGGCTAGGCACTGGCTAGGCACTGGCTAGACACTGGCTAGGCACTGGCTAAGCACTGGCTAGGCACTGGCTAGGCACTGGCTAGGCACTGGCTAGGCACTGGCTAGGCACTGGCTTGGCACTGGCTTGGCACTGGCAGCACTGGGCACTGGCTTGGCACTGGCTTAAGCACTGGCTTGGCACTGGCTAGGCACTGGCTTGGCACTGGCTTGGCACTGGCTTGGCACTGGCTAGGCACTGGTTTGGCACTGGCTAAGGCACTGGCTAAGCACTGGCTAGGCACTGGCTAGGCACTGGCTAGGCACTGGCTAGGCACTGGCTAGGCACTGGCTAGGCAGACACTGGCTAGGCACTGGCTAGGCACTGGCTAGGCACTGGCTAGGCACTATCGGCTAGGCACTGGCTAGGCAAACACCAAGATGAAACTAGGCACTGGCTGGGCAGACACTGGCTAGGCACTGGCTAGGCACTGGCTAGGCACTGGCTAGGCACTGGCTAGGCACTGGCTAGGCACTGGCTAGGCACTGGCTAGGCACTGGCTAGACACTGGCTAGGGACTGGCTAGACACTGGCTAGGCACTGGCTAGACACTGGCTAGGCACTGGCTAGACACTGGCTAGGCACTGGCTAGACACTTGTTAAGCACTGGTTAAGCACTGGTTAAGCACTGGTTTAGCACTGGTTAAGCACTGGTTAAGCACTGGTTAAGCACTGGTTAAGCACTGGTTAAGCACTGGTTAAGCACTGGTTAAGCACTGGTTAAGCACTGGTTAAGCACTGGTTAAGCACTGGTTAAGCACTGGTTAAGCACTGGTTAAGCACTGGTTAAGCACTGGTTAAGCACTGGTTAAGCACTGGTTAAGCACTGGTTAAGCACTGGTTAAGCACTGGCTAAGCACTGGTTAAGAACTGGTTAAGCACTGGTTAAGCACTGGTTAAGCACTGGTTAAGCACTGGTTAAGCACTGGCCAGGCACTGGCTAGGCACTGGCTAGGCACTGGATAGGCACTGGCCAGGCACTGGCCAGGCACTGGCTAGGCACTGGCTAGGCACTGGCCAGGCACTGGCCAGGCACTGGCTAGGCACTGGCTAGGCACTGGCTAGGCACTGGCTAGGCACTGGCTAGACACACTGGCTAGACACTGGCTAGGCACTGGCTAGGCACTGGCTAGGCACTGGTTAGGCACTGCGTAGGCACTGGCTTGGCACTGGCTAGGCACTGGCTTGGCACTGGCTTGGCAATGGCTAGGCACTGGCTTGGCACTGGCTTGGCACTGGTTAGGCACTGGCTTGGCACTGGCAAGGCACTGGCTAAGCATTGGCTAGGCACTGGTTGGCACTGGCTAGGCACTGGCTAGACACTGGCTAGGCACTGGCTAGACACTGGCTAGGCACTTGCTAGACACTGGCTAGGCACTGGCTAGGCACTGGCTAGACACAGGCAAAACACAAGATAAAAACAGGCTAGACACAGGCTTAATTCAGGCTAGACACTGGCTAGGCACCGGCTACGCACTGGCTAGACACTGGCTAGGCACTGGCTAGGCACTGGCTAGGCACTGGCTAAGCACTGGCTAGGCACTGGCTAGACACTGGCTAGGCACTGGCTAGGCACTGGCTAGACCCTGGCTAGGGACTGGCTAGACACTGGCTAGGCACTGGCTAGACACTGGCTAGGCACTGGCTAGACACTGGCTAGGCACTGGCTAGACACTGGCTAGGCACTGGCTAGACACTGGCTAGGCACTGGCTAGACACTGGCTGGGCACTGGCTAGACACTGGCTAGGCACTGGCTAGACACTTGTTAAGCACTGGTTAAGCACTGGTTAAGCACTGGTTAAGCACTGGTTAAGCACTGGTTAAGCACTGGTTAAGCACTGGTTTAGCACTGGTTAAGCACTGGTTAAGCACTGGTTAAGCACTTGTTAAGCACTGGTTAAGCACTGGTTAAGCACTGGTTAAGCACTGGTTAAGCACTGGTTAAGCACTGGTTTAGCACTGGTTAAGCACTGGTTAAGCACTGGTTAAGCACTGGTTAAGCACTGGTTAAGCACTGGTTAAGCACTGGTTAAGCACTGGTTAAGCACTGGTTAAGCACTGGTTAAGCACTGGTTAAGCACTGGTTAAGCACTGGTTAAGCACTGGTTAAGCACTGGTTAAGCACTGGTTAAGCACTGGGTAAGCACTGGTTAAGCACTGGCCAGGCACTGGCCAGGCACTGGCTAGGCACTGGCTAGGCACTGGCCAGGCACTGGCCAGGCACTGGCTAGGCACTGGCTAGGCACTGGCTAGGCACTGGCTAGGCACTGGCTAGGCACTGGCTAGGCACTGGCCAGGCACTGGTCAGGCACTGGCCAGGCACTGGTCAGGCACTGGCCAGGCACTGGTCAGGCACTGGCCAGGCACTGGCTAGGCACTGGTTAGGCACTGGGTAGGCACTGGGTAGGCACTGGCTAGGCACTGGCTAGGCACTGGCTAGACACAGGCTAGACACTAGCTAGGCACTGGCTAGGCACTGGCTAGGTACTGCCTAGGCACTGGCTTGGCACTGGCTAGGCACTGGCTTGGCACTGGCTTGGCACTGGCTTGGCACTGGCTTGGCACTGGTAAGGCACTGGTAAGGCACTGGCTTGGCACTGGCAAGGCACTGGCTAAGCACTGGCTAGGCACTGGCTAGGCACTGGCCAGGCGCTGGCCAGGCACTGGCCAGGCACTGGCTAGGCACTGGTTAGGCACTGGTTAGGCACTGGCTAGGCACTGGCTAGGCACTGGCTAGACACAGGCTAGGCACTGGCTAGACACAGGCTAGACGTTAGCTAGGCACTGGCTAGGCAATGGCTAGGTACTGCCTAGGCACTGGCTTGGCACTGGCTAGGCACTGGCTTGGCACTGGCTTGGCACTGGCTTGGCACTGGCTTGGCACTGGCTTGGCAATGGCTTGGCACTGGCTTAGCACTGGCTTGGCACTGGCTTGGCACTGGTTATGCACTGGCTTGGCACTGGCAAGGCACTGGCTAAGCACTGGCTAGGCACTGGCTAGGCACTGGCTAGGCACTGGCTAGGCACTGGCTAGACACTGGCTAGGCACTGGCTAGACACTGGCTAGGCACTGGCTAGACACTGGCTAGGTACTGGCTAGACACTGGCTAGGCACTGGCTAGACACTGGCTAGGCACTGGCTAGACACTGGCTAGGCACAGGCAAAACACAAGATAAAAACAGGCTAGACACAGGCTTAATTCAGGCTAGACACTGGCTAGACACTGGCTAGGCACTGGCTAGGCACTGGCTAGACACTGGCTAGACACTGGCTAGGCACAGGCAAAACACAAGATAAAAACAGGCTAGACACAGGCTTAATTCAGGCTAGACACTGGCTAGGCACCGGCTACGCACTGGCTAGACACTGGCTAGGCACTGGCTAGGCACAGGCTAGGCACTGGCTAAGCACTGGCTAGGCACTGGCTAGACACTGGCTAGGCACTGGCTAGGCACTGGCTAGACACTGGCTAGGGACTGGCTAGACACTGGCTAGGCACTGGCTAGGCACTGGCTAGACACTGGCTAGGGACTGGCTAGACACTGGCTAGGCACTGGCTAGGCACTGGCTAGACACTGGCTAGGCACTGGCTAGACACTGGCTAGGCACTGGCTAGGCACTGGCTAGGCACTGGCTAGGCACTGGCTAGACACTGGCTAGGCACTGGCTAGACACTGGTTAAGCACTGGTTAAGCACTGGTTAAGCA
Source organism: Zaprionus africanus (assembly GCA_018151435.1). NCBI lineage: Eukaryota > Metazoa > Arthropoda > Insecta > Diptera > Drosophilidae > Zaprionus > Zaprionus africanus. The sequence goes on from JAECXB010000610.1 coordinate 10,123, forward strand.
CTGGTTAAGCACTGGTTAAGCACTGGTTAAGCACTGGTTAAGCACTGGTTAAGCACTGGTTAAGCACTGGTTAAGCACTGGTTAAGCACTGGTTAAGCACTGGTTAAGCACTGGTTAAGCACTGGATAAGCACTGGTTAAGCACTGGTTAAGCACTGGTTAAGCACTGGTTAAGCACTGGTTAAGCACTGGTTAAGCACTGGTTAAGCACTGTTAAGCTGGTTAAGAGTTAAGCACTGGTTAAGCACTGGTTAAGCACTGGTTAAGCACTGGTTAAGCACTGGTTAAGCACTGGTTAAGCACTGGTTAAGCACTGGTTAAGCACTGGTTAAGCACTGGAGGCACTTCCCAGGCTCACTGGTTAGGCACTGGTTAGGCACTCTAGGCACTGGCTAAGCACTGGTAGAAGTAGCGCACTGGCTAGGCACTGGCTAGGTCTGCCTAGGCACGGGCTTGGCACTGGCTTGGCACTGGCTTGGCACTGGCTTGGCACTGGCTGGGCACTGGCTTGGCACTGGCTTGGCACTGGCTTGGCACTGGCTTGGCACTGGCTAGGCACTGGCTTGGCACTGGTTAGGCACTGGCTTGGCACTGGCAAGGCACTGGCTAAGCACTGGCTAGGCACTGGCTAGGCACTGGCTAGGCACTGGCTAGGCACTGGCTAGACACTGGCTAGGCACTGGCTAGGCACTGGCTAAGCACTGGCTAGACACTGGCTAGGCACTGGCTAGGCACTGGCTAGGCACTGGCTAGGCACTGGCTAGGCACTGGCTAGACACTGGCTAGGCACTGGCTAGACACTGGCTAGACACTGGCTAGGCATAGGCAAAACACAAGATAAAAAAGGCTAGACACAGGCTTAATTCAGGCTAGACACTGGCTAGGCACCGGCTACGCACTGGCTAGACACTGGCTAGGCACTGGCTAGGCACAGGCTAGGCACTGGCTAAGCACTGGCTAGGCACTGGCTAGACACTGGCTAGGCACTGGCTAGACACTGGCTAGGGACTGGCTAGACACTGGCTAGACACTGGCTAGACACTGGCTAGGGACTGGCTAGACACTGGCTAGGGACTGGCTAGACACTGGCTAGACAATGGCTAGGGACTGGCTAGGCACTGGCTAGGCACTGGCTAGGCACTGGCTTGGCACTGGTTAGGCACTGGCTTGGCACTGGCAAGGCACTGGCTAAGCACTGGTTAGGCACTGGCTAGGCACTGGCTAGGCACTGGCTGGACACTGGCTAGGCACTGGCTAGACACTGGCTAAGCACTGGCTAGACACTGGCTAGGCACTGGCTAGGCACTGGCTAGGCACTGGCTAGGCACTGGCTAGGCACTGGCTAGGCACTGGCTAGACACTGGCTAGGCACTGGCTGGACACTGGCTAGACACTGGCTAGGCATAGGCAAAACACAAGATAAAAACAGGCTAGACACAGGCTTAATTCAGGCTAGACACTGGCTAGGCACCGGCTACGCACTGGCTAGACACTGGCTAGGCACTGGCTAGGCACTGGCTAGGCACAGGCTAGGCACTGGCTGAGCACTGGCTAGGCACTGGCTAGACACTGGCTAGGCACTGGCTAGACACTGGCTAGGCACTGGCTAGACACTGGCTAGGGACTGGCTAGACACTGGCTAGACACTGGCTAGACACTGGCTAGGGACTGGCTAGGGACTGGCTAGACACTGGCTAGGGACTGGCTAGACACTGGCTAGACACTGGCTAGGGACTGGCTAGGCACTGGCTAGACACTGGCTAGGCACTGGCTAGACACTGGCTAGGCACTGGCTAGACACTGGTTAAGCACTGGTTAAGCACTGGTTAAGCACTGGTTAAGCACTGGTTAAGCACTGGTTAAGCACTGGTTAAGCACTGGTTAAGCACTGGTTAAGCACTGGTTAAGCACTGGTTAAGCACTGGTTAAGCACTGGATAAGCACTGGATAAGCACTGGTTAAGCACTGGTTAAGCACTGGTTAAGCACTGGTTAAGCACTGGTTAAGCACTGGTTAAGCACTGGTTAAGCACTGGTTAAGCACTGGTTAAGCACTGGTTAAGCACTGGTTAAGCACTGGTTAAGCACTGGTTAAGCACTGGTTAAGCACTGGTTAAGCACTGGCCAGGCACTGGCTAGGCACTGGCTAGGCACTGGCCAGGCACTGGCCAGGCACTGGCTAGGCACTGGCTAGGCACTGGCTAGGCACTGGCCAGGCACTGGTCAGGCACTGGCCAGGCACTGGCTAGGCACTGGTTAGGCACTGGGTAGGCACTGGCTAGGCACTGGCTAGGCACTGGCTAGACACAGGCTAGACACTAGCTAGGCACTGGCTAGGCACTGGCTAGGTACTGCCTAGGCACTGGCTTGGCACTGGCTAGGCACTGGCTTGGCACTGGCTTGGCACTGGCTTGGCACTGGCTTGGCACTGGTAAGGCACTGGCTTGGCACTGGCAAGGCACTGGCTAAGCACTGGCTAGGCACTGGCTAGGCACTGGCCAGGCACTGGCCAGGCACTGGCTAGGCAATGGTTAGGCACTGGTTAGGCACTGGCTAGGCACTGGCTAGGCACTGCACTATGGGGAATTTGACCAGTTTTTTTTACAAAAATGTGTTTTTCACAAGTATGCAAATTCGCAGTATTTTAGTGTTAATACATTGGAAATACATCAAACTGTTATGTTACAACCTGAAAATGTTAACTTAACAGTCCAATGTTAAAATATCAGCTGTTAAAGTCAGCGTTTGCAAGCTAACAGAACTTGCGCTCATTGCGCTCGATTTTGAAGTGCAACTTTAAATTCTTATTTTTTCAAAACACCAATGTTAAACGTTCAAAACTGAGAGGGATATTTATTTTTAGGGCTTTAACTATGCGTTGTTATAAACATTTTGACTATTTAGTGCGCGTTTATCTAAAAAATTGTACATTTTGTGAGTAGTAATTAAGTGTAGTTTAAGAATACAAAATTTCAACTTTGAATAGAGCTACAAAAAATTGTTCAAATTTGTTCAGCAAGTGTCTATATACATATTGTAGAGGGATCAATTCCCTATTCAGATCATCTAGTCTCTAACTGCGCTTTTTGCGGTTTTTTGAGAAAAGTCATTTTTCAGGAAGCAACATCTCGATAAAAATGCGTAATTGTGGAGCAAGCAATGCATTGCAATGGTTTGCTTGTGAGAAAGAAAATCTAATATTCACTTTAATTAGTGAGATATCAAAATGAAACTTAGCATACATACTTTTTATTATTTATAACTTACAAATAAGTTGAACGAGGCTGATCGGGCCGATATATCGTATAGCTGCCATACAATCTATCGGCCGATTTTTGTTATATTTCAAGATATGGCTTTCAAACTTATACCATATTCCTTTCTAGTAATCTTGAATATAATCTCAAAATTTCATCAAAATCGGACTACTATAAAGTGTAGCTGCCATACAATTTTTTTGTCACATGACGGGTTATGGTTTAAATAGAAAGGATGGGGCCACGCCCCCTTTTCTTAAATATGTCTAAAGACTTACAGAACAATATAAAAAAAACTCCATTTAAAAATTTTACTTAGATCAAGAGTTATTAATTATTGTAAAAAAAACAGGCCAAATTCCCCATAGTGCACTGGCTAGACACAGGCTAGACGCTAGCTAGGCACTGGCTAGGCACTGGCTAGGCACTGGCTAGGCACTGGCTTGGCACTGGCTTGGCATTACTGGCTTGGCACTGACTGTGGCACTGGTGCACTGGCTAGGCACTGGCTTGGCACTGGCTAGGCACTGGCACTGGCTAGGCACTGGCTAGGCACTGGCTAGGCACTGTGTGCACTGGCTAGGCACTGGCTAGGCACTGGCTAGGCACTGGCTAGGCACTGGCTAGGCACTGGCTAGGCACTGGCTAGGCACTGGCTAGGCACTGGCTTAGCACTGGCTAGGCACTGGCTAGGCACTGGCTAGGCACTGGCTAGGCACTGGCTTGGCACTGGCTAGGCACTGGCTAGGCACTGGCTTGGCACTGGCTAGGCACTGGCTTGGCACTGGCTAGGCACTGGCTAGGCACTGGCTAGGCACTGGCTAGGCACTGGCTAGGCACTGGCTAGGCACTGGCTAGGCACTGGCTAGGCACTGGCTAGGCACTGGCTGGGCACTGGCTAGGCACTGGCTAGGCACTGGCTAGGCACTGGCTAGGCACTGGCTAGGCACTGGCTAGGCACTGGCTAGGCGCTGGCTAGGCACAGGCTAGGCACTGGCTAGACACTGGCTAGACACTGGCTAGGCACTGGCTAGGCACTGGCTAGACACTGGCTAGACACTGGCTAGGCACAGGCAAAACACAAGATAAAAACAGGCTAGACACAGGCTTAATTCAGGCTAGACACTGGCTAGGCACCGGCTACGCACTGGCTAGACACTGGCTAGGCACTGGCTAGGCACTGGCTAGGCACTGGCTAAGCACTGGCTAGGCACTGGCTAGGACACTGGCTAGGCACTGGCTAGGCACTGGCTAGACACTGGCTAGGGACTGGCTAGACACTGGCTAGGCACTGGCTAGACACTGGCTAGGCACTGGCTAGACACTGGCTAGGCACTGGCTAGACACTGGCTAGGCACTGGCTAGGCACTGGCTAGGCACTGGCTAGACACTGGCTAGGCACTGGCTAGACACTGGCTAGGCACTGGCTAGACACTTGTTAAGCACTGGTTAAGCACTGGTTAAGCACTGGTTAAGCACTGGTTAAGCACTGGTTAAGCACTGGTTAAGCACTGGTTAAGCACTGGTTAAGCACTGGTTAAGCACTGGTTAAGCACTGGTTAAGCACTGGTTAAGCACTGGTTAAGCACTGGTTAAGCACTGGTTAAGCACTGGTTAAGCACTGGTTAAGCACTGGTTAAGCACTGGTTAAGCACTGGTTAAGCACTGGCCAGGCACTGGCCAGGCACTGGCTAGGCACTGGCTAGGCACTGGCCAGGCACTGGCCAGGCACTGGCTAGGCACTGGCTAGGCACTGGCTAGGCACTGGCCAGGCACTGGTCAGGCACTGGCCAGGCACTGGTCAGGCACTGGTCAGGCACTGGTCAGGCACTGGCCAGGCACTGGTCAGGCACTGGTCAGGCACTGGCCAGGCACTGGTCAGGCACTGGCCAGGCACTGGCTAGGCACTGGTTAGGCACTGGGTAGGCACTGGCTAGGCACTGGCTAGGCACTGGCTAGACACAGGCTAGACACTAGCTAGGCACTGGCTAGGCACTGGCTAGGCACTGGCTAGGCACTGGCTAGGTACTGCCTAGGCACTGGCTTGGCACTGGCTAGGCACTGGCTTGGCACTGGCTTGGCAATGGTAAGGCACTGGCTTGGCACTGGCAAGGCACTGGCTAAGCACTGGCTAGGCACTGGCTTGGCACTGGCTTGGCAATGGCTTGGCACTGGCTTGGCACTGGCTTGGCACTGGTTAGGCACTGGCTTGGCACTGGCAAGGGACTGGCTAAGCACTGGCTAGGCACTGGCTAGGCACTGGCTAGGCACTGGCTAGGCACTGGCTAGGCACTGGCTAGGCACTGGCTAGGCACTGGCTAGGCACTGGCTAGGCACTGGCTAGGCGCTGGCTAGGCACTGGCTAGGCACTGGCTAGGCACTGGCTAGACACTGGCTAGACACTGGCTAGGCACTGGCTAGGACACTGGCTAGACACTGGCTAGACACTGGCTAGGCACAGGCAAAACACAAGATAAAAACAGGCTAGACACAGGCTTAATTCAGGCTAGACACTGGCTAGGCACTGGCTAGACACTGGCTCAGGCACTGGCTAGACACTGGCTAGGCACTGGCTAGACACTTGTTAAGCACTGGTTAAGCACTGGTTAAGCACTGGTTAAGCACTGGTTAAGCACTGGTTAAGCACTGGTTTAGCACTGGTTAAGCACTGGTTAAGCACTGGTTAAGCACTGGTTAAGCACTGGTTAAGCACTGGTTAAGCACTGGTTAAGCACTGGTTAAGCACTGGTTAAGCACTGGTTAAGCACTGGTTAAGCACTGGATAAGCACTGGATAAGCACTGGTTAAGCACTGGTTAAGCACTGGTTAAGCACTGGTTAAGCACTGGTTAAGCACTGGTTAAGCACTGGTTAAGCACTGGTTAAGCACTGGTTAAGCACTGGTTAAGCACTGGTTAAGCACTGGTTAAGCACTGGTTAAGCACTGGCCAGGCACTGGCCAGGCACTGGCTAGGCACTGGCTAGGCACTGGCCAGGCACTGGCCAGGCACTGGCTAGGCACTGGCTAGGCACTGGCTAGGCACTGGCTAGGCACTGGCCAGGCACTAGTCAGGCACTGGCCAGGCACTGGCCAGGCACTGGTCAGGCACTGGCCAGGCACTGGCTAGGCACTGGCCAGGCACTGGCTAGGCACTGGTTAGGCACTGGGTAGGCACTGGGTAGGCACTGGCTAGGCACTGGCTAGGCACTGGCTAGACACAGGCTAGACACTAGCTAGGCACTGGCTAGGCACTGGCTAGGTACTGCCTAGGCACTGGCTTGGCACTGGCTAGGCACTGGTTTGGCACTGGCTTGGCACTGGCTTGGCACTGGCTTGGCACTGGTAAGGCACTGGCTTGGCACTGGCAAGGCACTGGCTAAGCACTGGCTAGGCACTGGCTAGGCACTGGCCAGGCACTGGCCAGGCACTGGCTAGGCAATGGTTAGGCACAGGTTAGGCACTGGCTAGGCACTGGCTAGGCACTGGCTAGACACAGGCTAGACGCTAGCTAGGCACTGGCTAGGCACTGGCTAGGTACTCCTAGGCACTCTTGGCACTGGCTTGGCACTGGCTTGGCACTGGCTTGGCACTGGCTTGGCACTGGCTTGGCACTGGCTTGGCACTGGCTTGGCACTGGCTTGGCACTGGTAAGGCACTGGCTTGGCACTGGCAAGGCACTGGCTAAGCACTGGCTAGGCACTGGCTAGGCACTGGCTAGGCACTGGCTAGACACTGGCTAGGCACTGGCTAGACACTGGCTAGGCACTGGCTAGGCACTGGCTAGGCACTGGCTAGGCACTGGCTAGGCACTGGCTAGGCACTGGCTAGGCACTGGCTAGGCACTGGCTAGGCACTGGCTAGGCACTGGCTAGGCACTGGCTAGGCACTGGCTTGGCACTGGCTTGGCACTGGCTTGGCACTGGCTTGGCACTGGCTTGGCACTGGCTTGGCACTGGCTTGGCACTGGCTTGGCACTGGCTTAGGCACTGGCTTGGCACTGGCACTGGCTAGGCACTGGCAAGGCACTGGCTAGGCACTGGCTAGGCACTGGCTAGGCACTGGCTAGGCACTGGCTAGGCACTGGCTAGGCACTGGCTAGGCACTGGCTAGGCACTGGCTAGGCACTGGCTAGGCACTGGCTAGGCACTGGCTAGGCACTGGCTAGGCACTGGCTAGGCACTGGCTAGGCACTGGCTAGGCACTGGCTAGGCACTGGCTAGACACTGGCTAGGCACTGGCTAGGCACTGGCTAGACACTGGCTAGACACTGGCTAGGCACAGGCAAAACACAAGATAAAAACAGGCTAGACACAGGCTTAATTCAGGCTAGACACTGGCTAGGCACCGGCTACGCACTGGCTAGACACTGGCTAGGCACTGGCTAGACACTGGCTAGGCACTGGCTAGACACTGGCTAGGCACTGGCTAGGCACTTGTTAAGCACTGGTTAAGCACTGGTTAAGCACTGGTTAAGCACTGGTTAAGCACTGGTTAAGCACTGGTTAAGCACTGGTTAAGCACTGGTTAAGCACTGGTTAAGCACTGGTTAAGCACTGGTTAAGCACTGGCTAGGCACTGGCTAGGCACTGGCTAGGCACTGGCCAGGCACTGGCTAGGCACTGGCTAGGCACTGGCCAGGCACTGGCCAGGCACTGGCCAGGCACTGGCTCAGGCACTGGCCAGGCACTGGTCAGGCACTGGTCAGGCACTGGCCAGGCACTGGTCAGGCACTGGCCAGGCACTGGTCAGGCACTGGCCAGGCACTGGTCAGGCACTGGCCAGGCACTGGCTAGGCACTGGTTAGGCACTGGGTAGGCACTGGCTAGGCACTGGCTAGGCACTGGCTAGACACAGGCTAGACACTAGCTAGGCACTGGCTAGGCACTGGCTAGGTACTGCCTAGGCACTGGCTTGGCACTGGCTAGGCACTGGCTTGGCACTGGCTTGGCACTGGCTTGGCACTGGCTTGGCAATGGTAAGGCACTGGCTTGGCACTGGCAAGGCACTGGCTAAGCACTGGCTAGGCACTGGCTAGGCACTGGCCAGGCACTGGCCAGGCACTGGCTAGGCACTGGTTAAGCACTGGTTAAGCACTGGTTAAGCACTGGCCAGGCACTGGCCAGGCACTGGCTAGGCACTGGCTAGGCACTGGCCAGGCACTGGCCAGGCACTGGCTAGACACTGGCTAGGCACTGGCTAGACACTGGCTAGGCACTGGCTAGACACTGGCTAGGCACTGGCTAGACACTGGCTAGGCACAGGCAAAACACAAGATAAAAACAGGCTAGACACAGGCTTAATTCAGGCTAGACACTGGCTAGACACTGGCTAGGCACTGGCTAGGCACTGGCTAGACACTGGCTAGACACTGGCTAGGCACAGGCAAAACACAAGATAAAAACAGGCTAGACACAGGCTTAATTCAGGCTAGACACTGGCTAGGCACCGGCTACGCACTGGCTAGGCACTGGCTAGGCACTGGCTAGGCACTGGCTAGGCGCTGGCTAGGCACTGGCTAGGCACTGGCTAGACACTGGCTAGGCACTGGCTAGGCACTGGCTAGACACTGGCTAGGCACTGGCTTGACACTGGCTAGACACTGGCTAGACACTGGCTAGGCACTGGCTAGGCACTGGCTAGACACTGGCTAGACACTGGCTAGGCACAGGCAAAACACAAGGTAAAAACAGGCTAGACACAGGCTTAATTCAGCTGGCTAGGCACTGGCTAGGCACTGGCTAGGCACTGGCTAGGCACTGGCTAGGCACTGGCTAGGCACTGGCTAGGCACTGGCTAGGCACTGGCTAGACACTGGCTAGGCACTGGCTAGACACTGGCTAGGCACTGGCTAGACACTGGCTAGGCACTGGCTAGACACTGGCTAGGCACTGGCTAGACACTGGCTAGGCACTGGCTAGACACTGGCTAGGCACTGGCTAGACACTGGCTAGGCACTGGCTAGACACTGGCTAGGCACTGGCTAGACACTGGCTAGGCACTGGCTAGGCACTGGCTAGGCACTGGCTAGGCACTGGTTAAGCACTGGTTAAGCACTGGTTAAGCACTGGTTAAGCACTGGTTAAGCACTGGTTAAGCACTGGTTAAGCACTGGTTAAGCACTGGTTAAGCACTGGTTAAGCACTGGTTAAGCACTGGTTAAGCACTGGTTAAGCACTGGTTAAGCACTGGTTAAGCACTGGTTAAGCACTGGTTAAGCACTGGTTAAGCACTGGTTAAGCACTGGCCAGGCACTGGCCAGGCACTGGCTAGGCACTGGCTAGGCACTGGCCAGGCACTGGCCAGGCACTGGCTAGGCACTGGCCAGGCACTGGTCAGGCACTGGCCAGGCACTGGTCAGGCACTGGTCAGGCACTGGGTCAGGCACTGGCCAGGCACTGGCTAGGCACTGGCCAGGCACTGGCTAGGCACTGGTTAGGCACTGGCTAGGCACTGGCTAGGCACTGGCTAGGCACTGGCTAGGCACTGGCTAGGCACTGGCTAGGCACTGGCTAGGCACTGGCTAGGCACTGGCTAGGCACTGGCTAGGCACTGGCTAGGCACTGGCTAGGCACTGGCTGGTTAGCACTGGCTAGGCACTGGCTAGGCACTGGCTAGGCACTGGCTAGGCACTGGCTAGGGCACTGGCTAGGCACTGGCTAGGCACTGGCTAGGCACTGGCTAGGCACTGGCTAGGCACTGGCTAGGCACTGGCTAGGCACTGGTTAGGCACTGGCTAGGCACTGGCTAGGCACTGGCTAGGCACTGGCTAGGCACTGGCTAGGCACTGGCTAGGCACTGGCTAGGCACTGGCTAGGCACTGGCTAGGCACTGGCTAGGCACTGGCTAGGCACTGGCTAGGCACTGGCTAGGCACTGGCTAGGCACTGGCTAGGCACTGGCTAGGCACTGGCTAGGCACTGGCTAGGCACTGGCTAGGCACTGGCTAGGCACTGGCTAGGCACTGGCTAGGCACTGGCTAGGCACTGGCTAGGCACTGGCTAGGCACTGGCTAGGCACTGGCTAGGCACTGGCTAGGCACTGGCTAGGCACTGGCTAGGCACTGGCTAGGCACTGGCTAGGCACTGGCTAGGCACTGGCTAGGCACTGGCTAGGCACTGGCTAGGCACTGGCTAGGCACTGGCTAGGCACTGGCTAGGCACTGGCTAGGCACTGGCTAGGCACTGGCTAGGCACTGGCTAGGCACTGGCTAGGCACTGCACTGTGGTCCAGAATTCGATTTTGTTGGCATTAAGTCTAAAAATTAAGCTACACACTTCAAACTTTGTACATTTTAATCTTAATACACATATAGTTTGCACACAAAATTTTGTCCGTGCGACCACGCCCTCTTTGGCCTCCCATAGTAACTACTGGTATGACTCAGGTGTCAACGAAATTTTATTGCTTTTTTAAATATAATAAATGTGTATACGTGTAAAATATATGTTGTTTTAGGAATAATCGCCCTCTTCTTCTTCTAGTTCTACATTATAAATTTCCGAATCTGAACTCGAATCAGAATCAGAATGTGAACATTTTTGAACATTTGTGTTGGGCTGACTTCACAGATCGGACAACATTGAGTAGATTTAGTATCTGTTAATACGTTAAGGATTTTTGCATCAATAAGAGTCATGTGCATTTCATAGGTAACTTCTATTTCATGAGTTTCATCACATTTATGTCTGAAGTCGAAGTGGTCAATATAAAATCAAATTGTTAGAAAACGAGTAAAAATGAGCAAAACATATTACTTTACCGTCAAAGACAAAAGTTAAAGGTACAAACTGACGTTTTTAACTTTTGTCAGAAATTGTCAGAAAATTAGTTATACTCCACGAAACACAGAGGACACGGTAGAATTTTCTGTGAAAATACACATAAATTGGATGTTACACAACACAAAAACTGTACAACTACACATATATTAACTACATACGTTAAAAACAACATACCTTGGCTTTTATTTTCCATATTTTACTATAATTTATGGATGCGTATTAACAATCGTACCACGTGCAAAAAGTAAGCAAATAATTTGACGGGAATTACCTTCTCACAATCAACTGTTTAACACAGCACCTTTAAAAACTCATAAAAAGCTTACGTACAGCTTTTGGTCAATTTTGTTTTTGTTTTTTATTAATTTGATTATTTTTCTTTTAGAAAATAATTGCTAAAGGACGATATATTGACATAAAAATTTTGACTTAATGCCAAAAAATACAAATTCTGGACCATAGTGCACTGGTTAAGCACTGGTTAAGCACTGGTTAAGCACTGGTTAAGCACTGGTTAAGCACTGGTTAAGCACTGGTTAAGCACTGGTTAAGCACTGGTTAAGCACTGGTTAAGCACTGGCCAGGCACTGGCTAGGCACTGGCCAGGCACTGGCTAGGCACTGGCCAGGCACTGGCTAGGCACTGGCTAGGCACTGGCTAGGCACTGGCTAGGCACTGGCCAGGCACTGGCTAGGCACTGGCTAGGCACTGGCTAGGCACTGGCCAGGCACTGGCTAGGCACTGGCTAGGCACTGGTCAGGCACTGGCTAGGCACTGGCCAGGCACTGGCTAGGCACTGGCCAGGCACTGGCTAGGCACTGGCCAGGCACTGGCTAGGCGCTGGCCAGGCACTGGCCAGGCACTGGCCAGGCACTGGCTAGGCACTGGCCAGGCACTGGCTAGGCACTGGCTATTCACTGGCTAGGCACTGGCTATTCACTGGTTAAGCACTGGTTAAGCACTGGTTAAGCACTGGTTAAGCACTGGTTAAGCACTGGTTAAGCACTGGTTAAGCACTGGTTAAGCACTGGTTAAGCACTGGTTAAGCACTGGTTAAGCACTGGCCAGGCACTGGCTAGGCACTGGCCAGGCACTGGCTAGGCACTGGCTAGGCACTGGCTAGGCACTGGCTAGGCACTGGCTAGGCACTGGCTAGGCACTGGCCAGGCACTGGCTAGGCACTGGCTAGGCACTGGCTAGGCACTGGCCAGGCACTGGCTAGGCACTGGCTAGGCACTGGCCAGGCACTGGCTAGGCACTGGCTAGGCACTGGCTAGGCACTGGCTAGGCACTGGCTAGGCACTGGCTAGGCACTGGCTAGGCACTGGCTAGGCACTGGCTAGGCACTGGCTAGGCACTGGCTAGGCAGGCACTGGCTAGGCACTGGCTAGGCACTGGCTGGGCACTGTAGGCACTGGCTAGGCACTGGCTAGGCACTGGCTAGGCACTGGCTAGGCACTGGCTAGGCACTGGCTAGGCACTGGCTAGGCACTGGCTAGGCACTGGCTAGGCACTGGCTAGGCACTGGCTAGGCACTGGCTAGGCACTGGCTAGGCACTGGCCAGGCACTGGCTAGGCACTGGCCAGGCACTGGCTAGGCACTGGCTAGGCACTGGCCAGGCACTGGCTAGGCACTGGCTAGGCACTGGCTAGGCACTGGCTTGGCACTGGCTAGGCACTGGCTTGGCACTGGCTTGGCACTGGCTTGGCACTGGCTAGGCACTGGCTAGGCACTGGCCAGGCACTGGCTAGGCACTGGCCAGGCACTGGCTAGGCACTGGCCAGGCACTGGCCAGGCACTGGCTAGGCTCTGGCCAGGCACTGGCTAGGCACTGGCCAGGCACTGGCTAGGCACTGGCCAGGCACTGGCTAGGCACTGGCTAGGCACTGGCTATTCACTGGCTGGGCACTAGCTAGGCACTGGCTAGGCACTGGCCAGGCACTGGCTAGGCACTGGCTAGGCACTGGCTATTCACTGGCTAGGCACTGGCTAGGCACTGGCTAGGCACTGGTTAAGCACTGGTTAAGCACTGGTTAAGCACTGGTTAAGCACTGGTTAAGCACTGGTTAAGCACTGGTTAAGCACTGGTTAACCACTGGTTAAGCACTGCTTAAGCACTGGTTAAGCACTGGCTAAGCACTGGTTAAGCACTGGTTAAGCACTGGTTAAGCACTGGTTAAGCACTGGTTAAGCACTGGTTAAGCACTGGTTAAGCACTGGTTAAGCACTGGTTAAGCACTGGTTAAGCACTGGTTAAGCACTGGTTAAGCACTGGTTAAGCACTGGTTAAGCACTGGCTAAGCACTGGTTAAGCACTGGTTAAGCACTGGTTAAGCACTGGTTAAGCACTGGTTAAGCACTGGTTAAGCACTAGTTAAGCACTGGCCAGGCACTGGCTAGGCACTGGCTAGGCACTGGCCAGGCACTGGCTAGGCACTGGCTAGGCACTGGCTAGGCACTGGCCAGGCACTGGCTAGGCACTGGCTAGGCACTGGCTAGGCACTGGCTAGGCACTGGTTAAGCACTGGTTAAGCACTGGTTAAGCACTGGTTAAGCACTGGTTAAGCACTGGTTAAGCACTGGTTAAGCACTGGTTAAGCACTGGTTAAGCACTGGTTAGGCACTGGCCAGGCACTGGCTAGGCACTGGCTAGGCACTGGCTAGGCACTGGCTAGGCACTGGCTAGGCACTGGCTAGGCACTGGCTAGGCACTGGCTAGGCACTGGCCAGGCACTGGCTAGGCACTGGCTAGGCACTGGCTAGGCACTGGCCAGGCACTGGCTAGGCACTGGCTAGGCACTGGCCAGGCACTGGCTAGGCACTGGCTAGGCCTGCCTAGGCACTGGCTAGGCACTGGCTAGGCACTGGCTAGGCAGGCACTGGCTACACTGGGCACTGGCTAGGCACTGGCTAGGCACTGGCTAGGCACTGGCTAGGCACTGGCTAGGCACTGGCTAGGCACTGGCTAGGCACTGGCTAGGCACTGGCTAGGCACTGGCTAGGCACTGGCTAGGCACTGGCTAGGCACTGGCTAGGCACTGGCTAGGCACTGGCTAGGCACTGGCTAGGCACTGGCCAGGCACTGGCTAGGCACTGGCTAGGCACTGGCTAGGCACTGGCTAGGCACTGGCTAGGCACTGGCTAGGCACTGGCTAGGCACTGGCTAGGCACTGGCTAGGCACTGGCTAGGCACTGGCTAGGCACTGGCTAGGCACTGGCTAGGCACTGGCTAGGCACTGGCTAGGCACTGGCTAGGCACTGGCTAGGCACTGGCCAGGCACTGGCTAGGCACTGGCTAGGCACTGGCTAGGCACTGGCCAGGCACTGGCTAGGCACTGGCCAGGCACTGGCTAGGCACTGGCTAGGCACTGGCTAGGCACTGGCTAGGCACTGGCTAGGCACTGGCTAGGCACTGGCTAGGCACTGGCTAGGCACTGGCTAGGCACTAGGCACTGGCTAGGCACTGGCCAGGCACTGGCACTGGCTAGGCACTGGCTAGGCACTGGCTAGGCACTGTAGTTAAGCACTGGCTAAGCACTGGTTAAGCACTGGTTAAGCACTGGTTAAGCACTGGTTAAGCACTACTGCTGGTTAGTTAAGCACTGGCTAAGAGGCACTGGTTAAGCACTGGTTAGGCACTGGTTAAGCACTGGTTAAGCACTGGTTAAGCACTGGTTAAGCACTGGTTAAGCACTGGTTAAGCACTGGTTAAGCACTGGTTAAGCACTGGTGGCTAAGCACTGGTTAAGCACTGGTTAAGCACTGGTTAAGCACTGGTTAAGCACTGGTTAAGCACTGGTTAAGCACTGGCTAAGCACTGGCTAGGCACTGGTTAAGCACTGGCTAAGCACTGGTTAAAGGCACTGGCTAGGCACTGGTTAGGCACTGGCTAGGCACTGGCTAAGCACTGGCTAGGCACTGGCTAAGCACTGGTTAAGCACTGGGTTAGGCACTGGTTAAGCACTGGTTAAGCACTGGTTAGGCACTGGTTAAGCACTGGCTAGGCACTGGCTAGGCACTGGTTAAGCACTGGTTAGGCACTGGCCAGGCACTGGTTAGGCACTGGCCAGGCACTGGCTAGGCACTGGTTGGGCACTGGCTAGGCACTGGCTAGGCACTGGCTAGGCACTGGCCAGGCACTGGCTAGGCACTGGCTAGGCACTGGCCAGGCACTGGCTAGGCACTGGCTAGGCACTGGCCAGGCACTGGCTAGGCACTGGCCAGGCACTGGCCTAGGCACTGGCTAGGCACTGGCTAGGCACTGGCTAGGCACTGATTGGCACTTGCACTGGCTAGGCACTGGCCAGGCACTGGCTAGGCACTGGCTAGGCACTGGCTAGGCACTGGCTAGGCACTGGCTAGGCACTGGCTAGGCACTGGCTAGGCACTGGCTAGGCACTGGCTAGGCACTGGCTAGGCACTGGCTAGGCACTGGCTAGGCACTGGCTAGGCACTGGCTAGGCACTGGTTAAGCACTGGTTAAGCACTGGTTAAGCACTGGTTAAGCACTGGCTAAGCACTGGTTAAGCACTGGTTAAGCACTGGCTAAGCACTGGTTAAGCACTGGTTAAGCACTGGTTAAGCACTGGTTAAGCACTGGTTAAGCACTGGTTAAGCACTGGTTAAGCACTGGTTAAGCACTGGTTAAGCACTGGCTAGGCACTGGCTAGGCACTGGCTAGGCACTGGCTAGGCACTGGCCTGAGCACTGGCTAGGCACTGGCTAGGCACTGGCTAGGCACTCTGGGCCTGCACTATGGCACTGGCTAGGCACTATTGGCACTGGCTAGGCACTGGCTAGGCATACTGGCTAGGCACTGGCCAGGGCACTGGCTAGGCACTGGCTAGGCACTGGCCAGGCAGCTGGCTAGGCACTGGCTAGGCACTGGCTAGGCACTGGCTAGGCACTGGCTAGGCACTGGCTAGGCACTGGCTAGGCACTGGCTAGGCACTGGCTAGGCACTGGCTAGGCACTGGCTAGGCACTGGCTAGGCACTGGCTAGGCACTGGTTAAGCACTGGTTAAGCACTGGTTAAGCACTGGTTAAGCACTGGTTAAGCACTGGTTAAGCACTGGTTAAGCACTGGTTAAGCACTGGTTAAGCACTGGTTAAGCACTGGTTAAGCACTGGTTAAGCACTGGTTAAGCACTGGTTAAGCACTGGTTAAGCACTGGTTAAGCACTGGTTAAGCACTGGTTAAGCACTGGTTAAGCACTGGTTAAGCACTGGTTAAGCACTGGTTAAGCACTGGTTAAGCACTGGTTAAGCACTGGTTAAGCACTGGTTAAGCACTGGTTAAGCACTGGTTAAGCACTGGTTAAGCACTGGTTAAGCACTGGTTAAGCACTGGTTAAGCACTGGTTAAGCACTGGTTAAGCACTGGCTAAGCACTGGTTAAGCACTGGTTAAGCACTGGTTAAGCACTGGTTAAGCACTGGTTAAGCACTGGTTAAGCACTGGTTAAGCACTGGTTAAGCACTGGTTAAGCACTGGTTAAGCACTGGTTAAGCACTGGTTAAGCACTGGTTAAGCACTGGTTAAGCACTGGTTAAGCACTGGTTAAGCACTGGTTAAGCACTGGTTAAGCACTGGCTAGGCACTGGCTAGGCACTGGCTAGGCACTGGCTAGGCACTGGCTAGGCACTGGCTAGGCACTGGCTAGGCACTGGCTAGGCACTGGCTAGGCACTGGCTAGGCACTGGCTAGGCACTGGCTAGGCACTGGCTAGGCACTAGGCACTGGCTAGGCACTGGCCAGGCACTAGGCACTGGCCAGGCACTGGCTAGGCACTGGCCAGGCACTGGCTAGGCACTGGCCAGGCACTGGCTAGGCACTGGCTAGGCACTGGACAGGCACTGGCTAGGCACTGGCCAGGCACTGGCTAGGCACTGGCTAGGCACTGGCTAGGCACTGGCCAGGCACTGGCTAGGCACTGGCTAGGCACTGGCTAGGCACTGGCCAGGCACTGGCTAGGCACTGGCTAGGCACTGGCTAGGCACTGGCTAGGCACTGGCTAGGCACTGGCTAGGCACTGGCTAGGCACTGGCTAGGCACTGGCTAGGCACTGGCTAGGCACTGGCTAGGCACTGGCTAGGCACTGGCTAGGCACTGGCTAGGCACTGGCTAGGCACTGGCTAGGCACTGGCTAGGCACTGGCTAGGCACTGGCTAGGCACTGGCTAGGCACTGGCTAGGCACTGGCTAGGCACTGGCTAGGCACTGGCTAGGCACTGGCTAGGCACTGGCTAGGCACTGGCCAGGCACTGGTTAGGCACTGGTTAGGCACTGGCTAGGCACTGGCTAGGCACTGGCTAGGCACTGGCTAGGCACTGGCTAGGCACTGGCTAGGCACTGGCTAGGCACTGGCTAGGCACTGGCTAGGCACTGGCTAGGCACTGGCTAGGCACTGGCTAGGCACTGGCTAGGCACTGGCTAGGCACTGGCTAGGCACTGGCTAGGCACTGGCTAGGCACTGGCCAGGCACTGGCTAGGCACTGGCCAGGCACTGGCTAGGCACTGGCTAGGCACTGGCTAGGCACTGGCTAGGCACTGGCCAGGCACTGGTTAGGCACTGGCTAGGCACTGGCTAGGCACTGGCTAGGCACTGGCTAGGCACTGGCTAGGCACTGGCTAGGCACTGGCTAGGCACTGGCTAGGCACTGGCTAGGCACTGGGCACTGGCCAGGCACTGGCTAGGCACTGGCCAGGCACTGGCTAGGCACTGGCCAGGCACTGGCTAGGCACTGGCTAGGCACTGGCTAGGCACTGGCTAGGCACTGGCTAGGCACTGGCTAGGCACTGGCTAGGCACTGGCTTGGCACTGGCTTGGCACTGGTTAAGCACTGGTTAAGCACTGGCTAAGCACTGGTTAAGCACTGGTTAAGCACTGGTTAAGCACTGGCTAAGCACTGGTTAAGCACTGGTTAAGCACTGGTTAAGCACTGGTTAAGCACTGGTTAAGCACTGGTTAAGCACTGGTTAAGCACTGGTTAAGCACTGGTTAAGCACTGGTTAAGCACTGGTTAAGCACTGGCTAAGCACTGGTTAAGCACTGGTTAAGCACTGGTTAAGCACTGGTTAAGCACTGGTTAAGCACTGGTTAAGCACTGGTTAAGCACTGGTTAAGCACTGGTTAAGCACTGGTTAAGCACTGGCCAGGCACTGGCTAGGCACTGGCTAGGCACTGGCTAGGCACTGGCTAGGCACTGGCTAGGCACTGGCTAGGCACTGGCTAGGCACTGGCTAGGCACTGGCTAGGCACTGGCTTAGGCACTGGCTAGGCACTGGCTTGGCACTGGTTAGGCACTGGCTTGGCACTGGCTAGGCACTGGCTAGGCACTGGCTAGGCACTGGCCAGGCACTGGCTAGGCACTGGCCAGGCACTGGCTAGGCACTGGCCAGGCACTGGCTAGGCACTGGCCAGGCACTGGCTAGGCACTGGCTAGGCACTGGCTAGGCACTGGCTAGGCACTGGCTAGGCACTGGCTAGGCACTGGCTAGGCACTGGCTAGGCACTGGCTAGGCACTGGTTAAGCACTGGCTAAGCACTGGTTAAGCACTGGCTAGGCACTGGCTAGGCACTGGCTAGGCACTGGTTAAGCACTGGTTAAGCACTGGTTAAGCACTGGTTAAGCACTGGTTAAGCACTGGTTAAGCACTGGTTAAGCACTGGTTAAGCACTGGTTAAGCACTGGTTAAGCACTGGTTAAGCACTGGTTAAGCACTGGTTAAGCACTGGTTAAGCACTGGTTAAGCACTGGTTAAGCACTGGTTAAGCACTGGTTAAGCACTGGTTAAGCACTGGTTAAGCACTGGTTAAGCACTGGTTAAGCACTGGTTAAGCACTGGTTAAGCACTGGTTAAGCACTGGTTAAGCACTGGTTAAGCACTGGTTAAGCACTGGTTAAGCACTGGTTAAGCACTGGTTAAGCACTGGTTAAGCACTGGTTAAGCACTGGTTAAGCACTGGTTAAGCACTGGTTAAGCACTGGTTAAGCACTGGTTAAGCACTGGTTAGGCACTGGTTAAGCACTGGTTAAGCACTGGTTAGGCACTGGTTAAGCACTGGTTAAGCACTGGTTAAGCACTGGTTAACAGGCACTGGTTAGGCACTGGTTAAGCACTGGCTAAGCACTGGTTAAGCACTGGCTAAGCACTGGTTAAGCACTGGTTAAGCACTGGTTAAGCACTGGCCAGGCACTGGCTAGGCACTGGCTAGGCACTGGCTAGGCACTGGCCAGGCACTGGCTAGGCACTGGCCAGGCACTGGCTAGGCACTGGCTAGGCACTGGCTAGACACTGGCTAGGCACAGGCAAAACACAAGATAAGCACTGGCTAGACACTGGCTTAGGCACTGGCTAGACACTGGCTAGGCACTGGCTAGGCACTGGCAAGACACTGGCTAGGCACTGGCTAGGCACTGGCTAGGCACTGGCCAGGCACTGGCTAGGCACTGGCCAGGCACTGGCTAGGCACTGGCTAGGCACTGGCTAGGCACTGGCTAGGCACTGGCTAGGCACTGGCTAGGCACTGGCTAGGCACTGGTTAAGCACTGGTTAAGCACTGGTTAAGCACTGGTTAAGCACTGGTTAAGCACTGGTTAAGCACTGGTTAAGCACTGGTTAAGCACTGGTTAAGCACTGGTTAAGCACTGGTTAAGCACTGGTTAAGCACTGGTTAAGCACTGGTTAAGCACTGGTTAAGCACTGGTTAAGCACTGGTTAAGCACTGGTTAAGCACTGGTTAAGCACTGGTTAAGCACTGGTTAAGCACTGGTTAGGCACTGGTTAAGCACTGGTTAAGCACTGGTTAAGCACTGGTTAAGCACTGGCCAGGCACTGGCTAGGCACTGGCTAGGCACTGGCTAGGCACTGGCTAGGCACTGGCTAGGCACTGGCTAGGCACTGGCTAGGCACTGGCTAGGCACTGGCTAGGCACTGGCTAGGCACTGGCTAGGCACTGGCTAGGCACTGGTTAGGCACTGGCTAGGCACTGGCTAGGCACTGGCTAGGCACTGGCTAGGCACTGGCCAGGCACTGGCTAGGCACTGGCCAGGCACTGGCTAGGCACTGGCCAGGCACTGGCTAGGCACTGGCCAGGCACTGGCTAGGCACTGGCTAGGCACTGGCTAGGCACTGGCTAGGCACTGGCCAGGCACTGGCTAGGCACTGGCTAGGCACTGGCTAGGCACTGGCTAGGCACTGGCTAGTCACTGGCTAGGCACTGGCTAGGCACTGGCTAGGCACTGGCTAGGCACTGGCTAGGCACTGGCTAGGCACTGGCTAGGCACTGGCTAGGCACTGGCTAGGCACTGGCTAGGCACTGGCTAGGCACTGGCTAGGCACTGGTTAAGCACTGGTTAAGCACTGGTTAAGCACTGGTTAAGCACTGGTTAAGCACTGGTTAAGCACTGGTTAAGCACTGGTTAAGCACTGGTTAAGCACTGGCTTGGCACTGGTTAAGCACTGGTTAAGCACTGGTTAAGCACTGGTTAAGCACTGGTTAAGCACTGGTTAAGCACTGGTTAAGCACTGGTTAAGCACTGGTTAAGCACTGGTTAAGCACTGGTTAAGCACTGGTTAAGCACTGGTTAAGCACTGGTTAAGCACTGGTTAAGCACTGGTTAAGCACTGGTTAAGCACTGGTTAAGCACTGGTTAAGCACTGGTTAAGCACTGGTTAGGCACTGGCCAGGCACTGGCTAGGCACTGGCTAGGCACTGGTTAAGGCACTGGTTAGGCACTGGCTAGGCACTGGTTAGGCACTGGTTAGGCACTGGTTAGGCACTGGTTAGGCACTGGTTAAGCACTGGTTAGGCACTGGTTAAGCACTGGTTAAGCACTGGTTAAGCACTGGCCAGGCACTGGCTAGGCACTGGCTAGGCACTGGCTAGGCACTGGCTAGGCACTGGCTAGGCACTGGCTAGGCACTGGCTAGGCACTGGCTAGGCACTGGCTAGGCACTGGCTAGGCACTGGCTAGGCACTGGCTAGGCACTGGCTAGGCACTGGCTAGGCACTGGCTAGGCACTGGCTAGGCACTGGCTAGGCACTGGCTAGGCACTGGCTAGGCACTGGCTAGGCACTGGCTAGGCACTGGCTAGGCACTGGCTAGGCACTGGCTAGGCACTGGCTAGGCACTGGCTAGGCACTGGTTAGGCACTGGCTAGGCACTGGCTAGGCACTGGCTAAGGCACTGGCTAGGCACTGGCTAGGCACTGGCTAGGCACTGGCTAGGCACTGGCTAGGCACTGGCTAGGCACTGGTTAGGCACTGGCTTAGGCACTGGTTAAGCACTGGCTAGGCACTGGCTAGGCACTGGCTGGAGCACTGGTTAGGCACTGGCTAGGCACTGGCCACTGGGCACTGGCTGGTTAGGCACTGGCTAAGCACTGGCTAGGCACTGGTTAAGCACTGGTTAGGCACTGGTTAGGCACTGGCACTGGGCACTGGCTAGGCACTGGCTGGCTAGGCACTGGCTGGGCACTGGCTGGAGGCACTGGCTAGGCACTGGCTAGGCACTATTGGGCACTGGCTGGGCACTGGCTAGGCACTGGCTAGGCACTATTGGGCACTGGCTGGGCACTATTGGAGCACTGGCCTGGGCACTGGCTAGGCACTATTGGGCACTGGCTAGGCACTGGCTGGGCACTATTGGGCACTGGCTAGGCACTATTGGCCTATTGGGCACTGGCTGGGCACTGGCTAGGCACTGGCTAGGCACTGGCTAGGCACTGGCTGAGGCACTGGAAGGCACTGGCTAGGCACTGGGGCACTGGCTAGGCACTGGCCAGGCACTGGCTAGGCACTGGCTAGGCACTGGCTAGGCACTGGCTAGGCACTGGCTAGGCACTGGTTAGGCACTGGTTAAGCACTGGTTAAGCACTGGTTAGGCACTGGTTAAGCACTGGTTAGGCACTGGTTAAGCACTGGTTAAGCACTGGTTAAGCACTGGTTAAGCACTGGTTAAGCACTGGTTAAGCACTGGCCGGGCACTGGCTAGGCACTGGCTAGGCACTGGCTAGGCACTGGCTAGGCACTGGCTAGGCACTGGCTGAGGCACTGGCTAGGCACTGGCTAGGCACTGGCCAGGCACTAGGCACTGGCTAGGCACTGGCTAGGCACTGGCTAGGCACTGGCTAGGCACTTGGCTAGGCACTGGCCAGGCACTGGCTAGGCACTGGCCGGGCACTGTTGGGCACTGGTTGGGCACTGGCTAGGCACTGGCTAGGCACTGGCTAGGCACTGGCTAGGCACTGGCTAGGCACTGGCTAGGCACTGGCTGGGCACTGGCTGAGGCACTGGCTAGGCACTGGCTAGGCACTGGCTAGGCACTGGCTAGGCACTGGCTAGGCACTGGCTAGGCACTGGCTAGGCACTG
Source organism: Zaprionus africanus (assembly GCA_018151435.1). Classification (NCBI taxonomy): domain Eukaryota; kingdom Metazoa; phylum Arthropoda; class Insecta; order Diptera; family Drosophilidae; genus Zaprionus; species Zaprionus africanus. Next base: position 32,536 of record JAECXB010000610.1, read on the forward strand.
GCTAGGCACTGGCTAGGCACTGGCTAGGCACTGGCTAGGCACTGGCTAGGCACTGGTTAAGCACTGGTTAAGCACTGGTTAAGCACTGGTTAAGCACTGGTTAAGCACTGGTTAAGCACTGGTTAAGCACTGGTTAAGCACTGGTTAAGCACTGGTTAAGCACTGGTTAAGCACTGGTTAAGCACTGGTTAAGAACTGGTAGCACTGGTTAAGCACTGGTTAAGCACTGGTTAAGCACTGGTTAAGCACTGGTTAAGCACTGGTTAAGCACTGGTTAAGCACTGGTTAAGCACTGGTTAAGCACTGGTTAAGCACTGGTTAAGCACTGGCCAGGCACTGGCTAGGCACTGGCTAGGCACTGGCTAGGCACTGGCTGGGCACTGGCTAGGCACTGGCTAGGCACTGGCTAGGCACTGGCTAGGCATTGCTTGGCACTGGCTAGGCACTGGCTTGGCATGGCACTGGTTAGGCACTGGCTAGGCACTGGCTAGGCACTGGCTAGGCACTGGCTAGGCACTGGCCAGGCACTGGCTAGGCACTGGCCAGGCACTGGCTAGGCACTGGCCAGGCACTGGCTAGGCACTGGCCAGGCACTGGCTAGGCACTGGCTAGGCACTGGCTAGGCACTGGCTAGGCACTGGCTAGGCACTGGCTAGGCACTGGCTAGGCACTGGCTAGGCACTGGCCAGGCACTGGCTAGGCACTGGCCAGGCACTGGCTAGGCACTGGCCAGGCACTGGCTAAGGCACTGGCCAGGCACTGGCTAGGCACTGGCCAGGCACTGGCTAGGCACTGGCTAGGCACTGGCTAGGCACTGGCTAGGCACTGGCTAGGCACTGGCCAGGCACTGGCTAGGCACTGGCTAGGCACTGGCTAGGCACTGGCTAGGCACTGGCTAGGCACTGGCTAGGCACTGGCCAGGCACTTAGGCACTGGCCAGGCACTGGCTAGGCACTGGCTAGGCACTGGCTAGGCACTGGCTCTGGCTAGGCACTGGCCAGGCACTGGCTAGGCACTGGCCAGGCACTGGCTAGGCACTGGCCAGGCACTGGCTAGGCACTGGCCAGGCACTGGCTAGGCACTGGCCAGGCACTGGCTAGGCACTGGCCAGGCACTGGCTAGGCACTGGCCAGGCACTGGCTAGGCACTGGCCAGGCACTGGCTAGGCACTGGCCAGGCACTGGCTAGGCACTGGCTAGGCACTGGGGCACTGGCCAGGCACTGGCTAGGCACTGGCTAGGCACTGGCTGGCCAGGCACTGGCTAGGCACTGGCTAGGCACTGGCTAGGCACTGGCTAGGCACTGGCTAGGCACTGGCTAGGCACTGGCCAGGCACTGGCTAGGCACTGGCTAGGCACTGGCTAGGCACTGGCTAGGCACTGGCTAGCCTCTGGCCAGGCACTGGCTAGGCACTGGCTAGCCTCTGGCCAGGCACTGGCTAGGCACTGGCTAGGCACTGGCCAGGCACTGGCTAGGCACTGGTCAGGCACTGGCTAGGCACTGGCCAGGCACTGGCTAGGCACTGGCCAGGCACTGGCTAGGCACTGGCCAGGCACTGGCTAGGCACTGGCCAGGCACTGGCTAGGCACTGGCCAGGCACTGGCTAGGCGCTGGCCAGGCACTGGCCAGGCACTGGCTAGGGCTAGGCACTGGCCAGGCACTGGCTAGGCACTGGCTAGGCACTGGCTAGGCACTGGCTAGGCACTGGCTATTCACTGGCTAGGCACTGGCTAGGCACTGGTTAAGCACTGGTTAAGCACTGGTTAAGCACTGGTTAAGCACTGGTTAAGCACTGGTTAAGCACTGGTTAAGCACTGGTTAAGCACTGGTTAAGCACTGGCCAGGCACTGGCTAGGCACTGGCCAGGCACTGGCTAGGCACTGGCCAGGCACTGGCTAGGCACTGGCTAGGCACTGGCTAGGCACTGGCTAGGCACTGGCCAGGCACTGGCTAGGCACTGGCTAGGCACTGGCTAGGCACTGGCCAGGCACTGGCTAGGCACTGGCTAGGCACTGGTCAGGCACTGGCTAGGCACTGGCCAGGCACTGGCTAGGCACTGGCCAGGCACTGGCTAGGCACTGGCCAGGCACTGGCTAGGCGCTGGCCAGGCACTGGCTAGGCACTGGCCAGGCACTGGCTAGGCACTGGCCAGGCACTGGCTAGGCACTGGCTATTCACTGGCTAGGCACTGGCTATTCACTGGTTAAGCACTGGTTAAGCACTGGTTAAGCACTGGTTAAGCACTGGTTAAGCACTGGTTAAGCACTGGTTAAGCACTGGTTAAGCACTGGTTAAGCACTGGTTAAGCACTGGTTAAGCACTGGTTAAGCACTGGTTAAGCACTGGCCAGGCACTGGCTAGGCACTGGCCAGGCACTGGCTAGGCACTGGCTAGGCACTGGCTAGGCACTGGCTAGGCACTGGCTAGGCACTGGCCAGGCACTGGCTAGGCACTGGCCAGGCACTGGCTAGGCACTGGCTAGGCACTGGCTAGGCACTGGCTAGGCACTGGCTAGGCACTGGCTAGGCACTGGCTAGGCACTGGCTAGGCACTGGCTAGGCACTGGCTAGGCACTGGCTAGGCACTGGCTAGGCACTGGCTAGGCACTGGCTAGGCACTGGCTAGGCACTGGCTAGGCACTGGCTAGGCACTGGCTAGGCACTGGCTAGGCACTGGCTAGGCACTGGCTAGGCACTGGCTAGGCACTGGCTAGGCACTGGCCAGGCACTGGCTAGGCACTGGCTAGGCACTGGCTAGGCACTGGCTTGGCACTGGCTTGGCACTGGCTTGGCACTGGCTAGGCACTGGCTAGGCACTGGCCAGGCACTGGCTAGGCACTGGCCAGGCACTGGCTAGGCACTGGCCAGGCACTGGCCAGGCACTGGCTAGGCACTGGCCAGGCACTGGCTAGGCACTGGCCAGGCACTGGCTAGGCACTGGCCAGGCACTGGCTAGGCACTGGCTAGGCACTGGCTATTCACTGGCTAGGCACTAGCTAGGCACTGGCTAGGCACTGGCCAGGCACTGGCTAGGCACTGGCCAGGCACTGGCTAGGCACTGGCTAGGCACTGGCTATTCACTGGCTAGGCACTGGCTAGGCACTGGCTAGGCACTGGTTAAGCACTGGTTAAGCACTGGTTAAGCACTGGTTAAGCACTGGTTAAGCACTGGTTAAGCACTGGTTAAGCACTGGTTAAGCACTGGTTAACCACTGGTTAAGCACTGCTTAAGCACTGGTTAAGCACTGGCTAAGCACTGGTTAAGCACTGGCTAGGCACTGGCTAGGCACTGGCTAGCCTCTGGCTAGGCACTGGCTAGGCACTGGCTAGGCACTGGCTAGGCACTGGCTAGGCACTGGTCAGGCACTGGCTAGGCACTGGCTAGGCACTGGCTAGGCACTGGCTAGGCACTGGCTAGGCACTGGCCAGGCACTGGCTAGGCACTGGCTAGGCACTGGCTAGGCACTGGCCAGGCACTGGCCAGGCACTGGCTAGGCACTGGCTAGGCACTGGCCAGGCACTGGCTAGGCACTGGCTAGGCACTGGCTAGGCACTGGCTAGGCACTGGCTATTCACTGGCTAGGCACTGGCTAGGCACTGGTTAAGCACTGGTTAAGCACTGGTTAAGCACTGGTTAAGCACTGGTTAAGCACTGGTTAAGCACTGGTTAAGCACTGGTTAAGCACTGGTTAAGCACTGGTTAAGCACTGCCCAGGCACTGGCTAGGCACTGGCCAGGCACTGGCTAGGCACTGGCCAGGCACTGGCTAGGCACTGGCTAGGCACTGGCTAGGCACTGGCTAGGCACTGGCCAGGCACTGGCTAGGCACTGGCTAGGCACTGGCTAGGCACTGGCCAGGCACTGGCTAGGCACTGGCTAGGCACTGGTCAGGCACTGGCTAGGCACTGGCCAGGCACTGGCTAGGCACTGGCCAGGCACTGGCTAGGCACTGGCCAGGCACTGGCTAGGCACTGGCCAGGCACTGGCTAGGCACTGGCCAGGCACTGGCTAGGCGTTGGCCAGGCACTGGCCAGGCACTGGCCAGGCACTGGCTAGGCACTGGCCAGGCACTGGCTAGGCACTGGCTATTCACTGGCTAGGCACTGGCTAGTCACTGGTTAAGCACTGGTTAAGCACTGGTTAAGCACTGGTTAAGCACTGGTTAAGCACTGGTTAAGCACTGGTTAAGCACTGGTTAAGCACTGGTTAAGCACTGGTTAAGCACTGGTTAAGCACTGGCCAGGCACTGGCTAGGCACTGGCCAGGCACTGGCTAGGCACTGGCTAGGCACTGGCTAGGCACTGGCTAGGCACTGGCTAGGCACTGGCTAGGCACTGGCTAGGCACTGGCTAGGCACTGGCTAGGCACTGGCCAGGCACTGGCTAGGCACTGGCTAGGCACTGGCCAGGCACTGGCTAGGCACTGGCTAGGCACTGGCTAGGCACTGGCTAGGCACTGGCTAGGCACTGGCTAGGCACTGGCTAGGCACTGGCTAGGCACTGGCTAGGCACTGGCTAGGCACTGGCTAGGCACTGGCTAGGCACTGGCTAGGCACTGGCTAGGCACTGGCTAGGCACTGGCTAGGCACTGGCTAGGCACTGGCTAGGCACTGGCTAGGCACTGGCTAGGCACTGGCTAGGCACTGGCTAGGCACTGGCTAGGCACTGGCTAGGCACTGGCCAGGCACTGGCTAGGCACTGGCTAGGCACTGGCCAGGCACTGGCTAGGCACTGGCTAGGCACTGGCTAGGCACTGGCTAGGCACTGGCTAGGCACTGGCTAGGCACTGGCTAGGCACTGGCTAGGCACTGGCTAGGCACTGGCTTGGCACTGGCTAGGCACTGGCTAGGCACTGGCCAGGCACTGGCTAGGCACTGGCCAGGCACTGGCTAGGCACTGGCCAGGCACTGGCCAGGCACTGGCTAGGCACTGGCCAGGCACTGGCTAGGCACTGGCCAGGCACTGGCTAGGCACTGGCCAGGCACTGGCTAGGCACTGGCCAGGCACTGGCTAGGCACTGGCCAGGCACTGGCTAGGCACTGGCTAGGCACTGGCTATTCACTGGCTAGGCACTGGCTAGGCACTGGCTAGGCACTGGTTAAGCACTGGTTAAGCACTGGTTAAGCACTGGTTAAGCACTGGTTAAGCACTGGTTAAGCACTGGTTAAGCACTGGTTAAGCACTGGTTAACCACTGGTTAAGCACTGGTTAAGCACTGGTTAAGCACTGGCTAAGCACTGGTTAAGCACTGGTTAAGCACTGGTTAAGCACTGGTTAAGCACTGGTTAAGCACTGGTTAAGCACTGGTTAAGCACTGGTTAAGCACTGGTTAAGCACTGGTTAAGCACTGGTTAAGCACTGGTTAAGCACTGGCTAAGCACTGGTTAAGCACTGGTTAAGCACTGGTTAAGCACTGGTTAAGCACTGGTTAAGCACTGGTTAAGCACTAGTTAAGCACTGGCCAGGCACTGGCTAGGCACTGGCTAGGCACTGGCCAGGCACTGGCTAGGCACTGGCTAGGCACTGGCTAGGCACTGGCCAGGCACTGGCTAGGCACTGGCTAGGCACTGGCCAGGCACTGGCTAGGCACTGGCTAGGCACTGGCTAGGCACTGGCTAGGCACTGGCTAGGCACTGGCTAGGCACTGGCTAGGCACTGGTTAAGCACTGGTTAAGCACTGGTTAAGCACTGGATAAGCACTGGTTAAGCACTGGTTAAGCACTGGTTAACCACTGGTTAAGCACTGCTTAAGCACTGGTTAAGCACTGGCTAAGCACTGGTTAAGCACTGGTTAAGCACTGGTTAAGCACTGGTTAAGCACTGGTTAAGCACTGGTTAAGCACTGGTTAAGCACTGGTTAAGCACTGGTTAAGCACTGGTTAAGCACTGGTTAGGCACTGGTTAAGCACTGGTTAAGCACTGGTTAAGCACTGGTTAAGCACTGGTTAAGCACTGGTTAAGCACTGGTTAAGCACTGGTTAAGCACTGGTTAAGCACTGGTTAAGCACTGGTTAACCACTGGTTAAGCACTGCTTAAGCACTGGTTAAGCACTGGCTAAGCACTGGTTAAGCACTGGTTAAGCACTGGTTAAGCACTGGTTAAGCACTGGTTAAGCACTGGTTAAGCACTGGTTAAGCACTGGTTAAGCACTGGTTAAGCACTGGTTAAGCACTGGTTAAGCACTGGTTAAGCACTGGTTAAGCACTGGCTAAGCACTGGTTAAGCACTGGTTAAGCACTGGTTAAGCACTGGTTAAGCACTGGTTAAGCACTAGTTAAGCACTGGCCAGGCACTGGCTAGGCACTGGCTAGGCACTGGCTAGGCACTGGCCAGGCACTGGCTAGTCACTGGCTAGGCACTGGCCAGGCACTGGCTAGGCACTGGCTAGGCACTGAGGCACTGGCTAGGCACTGGCTAGGCACTGGCTAGGCACTGGCCAGGCACTGGCTAGGCACTGGCCAGGCACTGGCTAGGCACTGGCCAGGCACTGGCTAGGCACTGGCCAGGCACTGGCTAGGCACTGGCCAGGCACTGGCTAGGCACTGGCCAGGCACTGGCTAGGCACTGGCCAGGCACTGGCTAGGCACTGGCCAGGCACTGGCCAGGCACTGGCTAGGCACTGGCCAGGCACTGGCCAGGCACTGGCTAGGCACTGGCCAGGCACTGGCTAGGCACTGGCCAGGCACTGGCTAGGCACTGGCTAGGCACTGGCCAGGCACTGGCTAGGCACTGGCTAGGCACTGGCTAGGCACTGGCCAGGCACTGGCTAGGCACTGGCTAGGCACTGGCCAGGCACTGGCTAGGCACTGGCCAGGCACTGGCTAGGCACTGGCCAGGCACTGGCTAGGCACTGGCTAGGCACTGGCCAGGCACTGCCTAGGCACTGGCCAGGCACTGGCTAGGCACTGGCCAGGCACTGGCTAGGCACTGGCCAGGCACTGGCTAGGCACTGGCCAGGCACTGGCTAGGCACTGGCCAGGCACTGGCTAGGCACTGGCTAGGCACTGGCTAGGCACTGGCTAGGCACTGGTTAAGCACTGGTTAAGCACTGGTTAAGCACTGGTTAAGCACTGGTTAAGCACTGGTTAAGCACTGGTTAAGCACTGGTTAAGCACTGGTTAAGCACTGGTTAAGCACTGGTTAAGCACTGGTTAAGCACTGGTTAAGCACTGGTTAAGCACTGGTTAAGCACTGGTTAAGCACTGGTTAAGCACTGGTTAGGCACTGGTTAAGCACTGGTTAAGCACTGGCCAGGCACTGGCTAGGCACTGGCTAGGCACTGGCTAGGCACTGGCTAGGCACTGGCTAGGCACTGGCTAGGCACTGGCCAGGCACTGGCTAGGCACTGGCTAGGCACTGGCCAGGCACTGGCTAGGCACTGGCTAGGCACTGGCTAGGCACTGGCTAGGCACTGGCTAGGCACTGGCTAGGCACTGGCTAGGCACTGGCTAGGCACTGGTTAAGCACTGGTTAAGCACTGGTTAAGCACTGGTTAAGCACTGGTTAAGCACTGGTTAACCACTGGTTAAGCACTGCTTAAGCACTGGTTAAGCACTGGCTAAGCACTGGTTAAGCACTGGTTAAGCACTGGTTAAGCACTGGTTAAGCACTGGTTAAGCACTGGTTAAGCACTGGTTAAGCACTGGTTAAGCCCTGGTTAAGCACTGGTTAAGCACTGGTTAAGCACTGGTTAAGCACTGGTTAAGCACTGGTTAAGCACTGGTTAAGCACTGGTTAAGCACTGGTTAAGCACTGGTTAAGCACTGGTTAAGCACTGGTTAAGCACTGGCCAGGCACTGGCTAGGCACTGGCTAGGCACTGGCTAGGCACTGGCCAGGCACTGGCTAGTCACTGGCTAGGCACTGGCCAGGCACTGGCTAGGCACTGGCTAGGCACTGGCTAGGCACTGGCTAGGCACTGGCCAGGCACTGGCTAGGCACTGGCCAGGCACTGGCTAGGCACTGGCCAGGCACTGGCTAGGCACTGGCCAGGCACTGGCTAGGCACTGGCCAGGCACTGGCTAGGCACTGGCCAGGCACTGGCTAGGCACTGGCTAGGCACTGGCTAGGCACTGGCCAGGCACTGGCCAGGCACTGGCTAGGCACTGGCCAGGCACTGGCTAGGCACTGGCCAGGCACTGGCTAGGCACTGGCTAGGCACTGGCCAGGCACTGGCTAGGCACTGGCCAGGCACTGGCTAGGCACTGGCTAGGCACTGGCCAGGCACTGGCTAGGCACTGGCTAGGCACTGGCTAGGCACTGGCCAGGCACTGGCTAGGCACTGGCCAGGCACTGGCTAGGCACTGGCCAGGCACTGGCTAGGCACTGGCCAGGCACTGGCTAGGCACTGGCTAGGCACTGGCTAGGCACTGGTTAAGCACTGGTTAAGCACTGGTTAAGCACTGGTTAAGCACTGGTTAAGCACTGGTTAAGCACTGGTTAAGCACTGGTTAAGCACTGGTTAAGCACTGGTTAAGCACTGGTTAAGCACTGGTTAAGCACTGGTTAAGCACTGGTTAAGAACTGGCTAAGCACTGGTTAAGCACTGGTTAAGCACTGGTTAAGCACTGGTTAAGCACTGGTTAAGCACTGGTTAAGCACTGGTTAAGCACTGGTTAAGCACTGGTTAAGCACTGGCTAGGCACTGGCTAGGCACTGGCTAGGCACTGGCTAGGCACTGGCTAGGCACTGGCTAGGCACTGGCTAGGCACTGGCTAGGCACTGGCTAGGCACTGGCTAGGCACTGGCTAGGCACTGGCTAGGCACTGGCTAGGCACTGGCTAGGCACTGGCTAGGCACTGGCCAGGCACTGGCTAGTCACTGGCTAGGCACTGGCTAGGCACTGGCTAGGCACTGGCTAGTCACTGGCTAGGCACTGGCTAGGCACTGGTTAAGCACTGGTTAAGCACTGGTTAAGCACTGGTTAAGCACTGGTTAAGCACTGGTTAAGCACTGGTTAAGCACTGGTTAAGCACTGGTTAAGCACTGGTTAAGCACTGGCTAGGCACTGGCTAGGCACTGGCCAGGCACTGGCTAGGCACTGGCCAGGCACTGGCTAGGCACTGGCTAGGCACTGGCTAGGCACTGGCTAGGCACTGGCTAGGCACTGGCTAGGCACTGGCTAGGCACTGGCTAGGCACTGGCTAGGCACTGGCTAGGCACTGGCTAGGCACTGGCTAGGCACTGGCTAGGCACTGGCCAGCACTGGCTAGGCACTGGCTAGGCACTGGCTAGGCACTGGCCAGGCACTGGCTAGGCACTGGCCAGCACTGGCTAGGCACTGGCTAGGCACTGGCTAGGCACTGGCCAGGCACTGGCTAGGCACTGGCTAGGCACTGGCCAGGCACTGGCTAGGCACTGGCCAGGCACTGGCTAGGCACTGGCCAGGCACTGGCTAGGCACTGGCCAGGCACTGGCTAGGCACTGGCCAGGCACTGGCTAGGCACTGGCCAGGCACTGGCTAGGCACTGGCCAGGCACTGGCTAGGCACTGGCCAGGCACAGGCACTGGCTAGGCACTGGCCAGGCACTGGCTAGGCACTGGCCAGGCACTGGCTAGGCACTGGCCAGGCACTGGCTAGGCACTGGCTAGGCACTGGCTAGGCACTGGCTAGGCACTGGCTAGGCACTGGCTAGGCACTGGCTAGGCACTGGTTAAGCACTGGTTAAGCACTGGTTAAGCACTGGTTAAGCACTGGTTAAGCACTGGTTAAGCACTGGTTAAGCACTGGTTAAGCACTGGTTAAGCACTGGTTAAGCACTGGTTAAGCACTGGTTAAGCACTGGTTAAGCACTGGTTAAGCACTGGTTAAGCACTGGTTAAGCACTGGTTAAGCACTGGTTAAGCACTGGCTAAGCACTGGTTAAGCACTGGTTAAGCACTGGTTAAGCACTGGTTAAGCACTGGTTAAGCACTGGTTAAGCACTGGTTAAGCACTGGTTAAGCACTGGTTAAGCACTGGCTAGGCACTGGTTAAGCACTGGTTAAGCACTGGCCAGGCACTGGCTAGGCACTGGCTAGGCACTGGCTAGGCACTGGCCAGGCACTGGCCAGGCACTGGCCAGGCACTGGCTAGGCACTGGCTAGGCACTGGCTAGACACTGGCTAGGCACAGGCAAAACACAAGATAAAAACAGGCTAGACACAGGCTTAATTCAGGCTAGACACTGGCTAGGCACTGGCAGCACTGGCTAGGCACTGGCAAGACACTGGCTAGGCACTGGCTAGGCACTGGCTAGGCACTGGCTAGGCACTGGCTAGGCACTGGCTAGGCACTGGCCAGGCACTGGCTAGGCACTGGCCAGGCACTGGCTAGGCACTGGCCAGGCACTGGCTAGGCACTGGCCAGGCACTGGCTAGGCACTGGCCAGACACTGGCTAGGCACTGGCTAGGCACTGGCCAGGCACTGGCTAGGCACTGGCCAGGCACTGGCTAGGCACTGGCTAGGCACTGGCTATTCACTGGCTAGGCACTGGCTAGGCACTGGTTAAGCACTGGTTAAGCACTGGTTAAGCACTGGTTAAGCACTGGTTAAGCACTGGTTAAGCACTGGTTAAGCACTGGTTAAGCACTGGTTAAGCACTGGTTAAGCACTGGTTAAGCACTGGTTAAGCACTGGTTAAGCACTGGTTAAGCACTGGTTAAGCACTGGTTAAGCACTGGTTAAGCACTGGTTAAGCACTGGTTAAGCACTGGTTAAGCACTGGTTAAGCACTGGTTAAGCACTGGTTAAGCACTGGTTAAGCACTGGTTAAGCACTGGTTAAGCACTGGTTAAGCACTGGTTAAGCACTGGCTAAGCACTGGTTAAGCACTGGTTAAGCACTAGTTAAGCACTGGATAAGCACTGGTTAAGCACTGGTTAAGCACTGGTTAAGCACTGGTTAAGCACTGGTTAAGCACTGGTTAAGCACTGGTTAAGCACTGGTTAAGCACTGGCCAGGCACTGGCTAGGCACTGGCTAGGCACTGGCTAGGCACTGGCCAGGCACTGGCCAGGCACTGGCTAGGCACTGGCTAGGCACTGGCCAGGCACTGGCCAGGCACTGGCCAGGCACTGGCTAGGCACTGGCTAGGCACTGGCCAGGCACTGGCCAGGCACTGGCTAGGCACTGGTTAGGCACTGGTTAGGCACTGGCTAGGCACTGGCTAGGCACTGACTAGACACAGGCTAGACACTAGCTAGGCACTGGCTAGGCACTGGCTAGGTACTGCCTAGGCACTGGATTGGCACTGGCCAGGCACTGGCTAGGCACTGGTTAGGCACTGGTTAGGCACTGGCTAGGCACTGGCTAGGCACTGGCTAGGCACTGGCTAGACACTGGCTAGGCACTGGCTAGGCACTGGCTAGGCACTGGCTAGGCAGTGGCTAGGCACTGGCTAGACACTGGCTAGGCACTGGCTAGGCACTGGCTAGGCACTGGCTAGGCAGTGGCTAGACACTGGCTTGGCACTGGCTTGGCACTGGCTTGGCACTGGCTTGGCAATGGCTTGGCACTGGCTTGGCACTGGCTTGGCACTGGTTAGGCACTGGCTTGGCACTGGCAAGGCACTGGCTAGGCACTGGCTAGACACTGGCTAGGCACTGGCTAGGCACTGGCTAGGCACTGGCTAGGCACTGGCTAGGCACTGGCTAGGCACTGGCTAGGCACTGGCTAGGCACTGGCTAGGCACTGGCTAGGCACTGGCTAGACACTGGCTAGGCACTGGCTAGGCACTGGCTAGGCACTGGTTAAGCACTGGTTAAGCACTGGTTAAGCACTGGTTAAGCACTGGTTAAGCACTGGTTAAGCACTGGTTAAGCACTGGCTAAGCACTGGTTAAGCACTGGTTAAGCACTGGTTAAGCACTGGTTAAGCACTGGTTAAGCACTGGTTAAGCACTGGTTAAGCACTGGTTAAGCACTGGTTAAGCACTGGTTAAGCACTGGCCAGCCACTGGCTTGGCACTGGCCAGGCACTGGCTAGGCACTGGCTAGGCACTGGCTAGGCACTGGCTAGGCACTGGCTAGGCACTGGCTAGGCACTGGCTAGGCACTGGCTAGGCACTGACTAGGCACTGGCTAGGCACTGGCTAGGCACTGGCTAGGCACTGGCCAGGCACTGCCTAGGCACTGGCCAGGCACTGGCTAGGCACTGGCTAGGCACTGGCTAGGCACTGGCCAGGCACTGGCTAGGCACTGGCCAGGCACTGGCCAGGCACTGGCTAGGCACTGGCCAGGCACTGGCTAGGCACTGGCCAGGCACTGGCTAGGCACTGGCTAGGCACTGGCTAGGCACTGGCTAGGCACTGGCTAGGCACTGGCTAGGCACTGGCTAGGCACTGGCTAGGCACTGGCTAGGCACTGGCTAGGCACTGGCTAGGCACTGGCTAGGCACTGGCTAGGCACTGGCTAGGCACTGGCTTGGCACTGGCTTGGCACTGGCTTGGCACTGGCTTGGCACTGGCTAGGCACTGGCTTGGCACTGGCTTGGCACTGGTTAGGCACTGGCTTGGCACTGGCTAGGCACTGGCTAGGCACTGGCTAGGCACTGGCTAGGCACTGGCCAGGCACTGGCTAGGCACTGGCCAGGCACTGGCTAGGCACTGGCCAGGCACTGGCTAGGCACTGGCCAGGCACTGGCTAGGCACTGGCCAGGCACTGGCTAGGCACTGGCTAGGCACTGGCTAGGCACTGGCCAGGCACTGGCCAGGCACTGGCTAGGCACTGGCCAGGCACTGGCTATGCACTGGCCAGGCACTGGCTAGGCACTGGCCAGGCACTGGCTAGGCACTGGCCAGGCACTGGCTAGGCACTGGCTAGGCACTGGCTATTCACTGGCTAGGCACTGGCCAGGCACTGGCTATTCACTGGCTAGGCACTGGCTAGGCACTGGTTAAGCACTGGTTAAGCACTGGTTAAGCACTGGTTAAGCACTGGTTAAGCACTGGTTAAGCACTGGTTAGGCACTGGTTAAGCACTGGTTAAGCACTGGTTAAGCACTGGTTAAGCACTGGTTAAGCACTGGTTAAGCACTGGTTAAGCACTGGTTAAGCACTGGTTAAGCACTGGTTAAGCACTGGTTAAGCACTGGTTAAGCACTGGTTAAGCACTGGTTAAGCACTGGTTAAGCACTGGTTAAGCACTGGTTAAGCACTGGTTAAGCACTGGTTAAGCACTGGTTAAGCACTGGTTTAGCACTGGCTAAGCACTGGTTAAGCACTGGTTAAGCACTGGTTAAGCACTGGTTAAGCACTGGTTAAGCAATGGTTAAGCACTGGTTAAGCACTGGTTAAGCACTGGCCAGGCACTGGCTAGGCACTGGCTAGGCACTGGCTAGGCACTGGCCAGGCACTCGCTAGTCACTGGCTAGGCACTGGCCAGGCACTGGCTAGGCACTTGCTAGGCACTGGCTAGGCACTGGCTAGGCACTGGCTAGGCACTGGCTAGGCACTGGCTAGGCACTGGCTAGGCACTGGCCAGGCACTGGCTAGGCACTGGCCAGGCACTGGCTAGGCACTGGCCAGGCACTGGCTAGGCACTGGCCAGGCACTGGCTAGGCACTGGCCAGGCACTGGCTAGGCACTGGCCAGGCACTGGCTAGGCACTGGCCAGGCACTGGCTAGGCACTGGCTAGGCACTGGCTAGGCACTGGCTAGGCACTGGCCAGGCACTGGCTAGGCACTGGCCAGGCACTGGCTAGGCACTGGCTAGGCACTGGCTAGGCACTGGCTAGGCACTGGTTAAGCACTGGTTAAGCACTGGTTAAGCACTGGTTAAGCACTGGTTAAGCACTGGTTAAGCAATGGTTAAGCACTGGTTAAGCACTGGTTAAGCACTGGTTAAGCACTGGTTAAGAACTGGCTAAGCACTGGTTAAGCACTGGTTAAGCACTGGTTAAGCACTGGTTAAGCACTGGTTAAGCACTGGTTAAGCACTGGTTAAGCACTGGTTAAGCACTGGTTAAGGACTGGTTAAGCACTGGCCAGGCACTGGCTAGGCACTGGCTAGGCACTGGCTAGGCACTGGCTAGGCACTGGCTAGGCACTGGCTAGGCACTGGCTAGGCACTGGCTAGGCACTGGCTAGGCACTGGCCTGGGCACTGGCTAGGCACTGGCTAGGCACTGGCTAGGCACTGGCCAGGCACTGGCTAGGCACTGGCTAGGCACTGGCTAGGCACTGGCTAGGCACTGGCTAGGCACTGGCTAGGCACTGGCTAGGCACTGGCTAGGCACTGGCTAGGCACTGGCTTCAGGCACTGGCTAGGCACTGGCTAGGCACTGGCTAGGCACTGGCTAGGCACTGGCTAGGCACTGGCTAGGCACTGGCTAGGCACTGGCTAGGCACTGGCTAGGCACTGGCTAGGCACTGGCTAGGCACTGGTTAAGCACTGGTTAAGCACTGGTTAAGCACTGGTTAAGCACTGGTTAAGCACTGGTTAACCACTGGTTAAGCACTGGTTAAGCACTGGTTAAGCACTGGCTAAGCACTGGTTAAGCACTGGTTAAGCACTGGTTAAGCACTGGTTAAGCACTGGTTAAGCACTGGTTAAGCACTGGTTAAGCACTGGTTAAGCACTGGTTAAGCACTGGTTAAGCACTGGTTAAGCACTGGTTAAGCACTGGTTAAGCACTGGTTAAGCACTGGTTAAGCACTGGTTAAGCACTGGTTTAGCACTGGCTAAGCACTGGTTAAGCACTGGTTAAGCACTGGTTAAGCACTGGTTAAGCACTGGTTAAGCAATGGTTAAGCACTGGTTAAGCACTGGTTAAGCACTGGCTAGGCACTGGCTAGGCACTGGCTAGGCACTGGCTAGGCACTGGCCAGGCACTCGCTAGTCACTGGCTAGGCACTGGCCAGGCACTGGCTAGGCACTTGCTAGGCACTGGCTAGGCACTGGCTAGGCACTGGCTAGGCACTGGCTAGGCACTGGCCAGGCACTGGCTAGGCACTGGCCAGGCACTGGCTAGGCACTGGCCAGGCACTGGCTAGGCACTGGCCAGGCACTGGCTAGGCACTGGCCAGGCACTGGCTAGGCACTGGCCAGGCACTGGCTAGGCACTGGCTAGGCACTGGCCAGGCACTGGCTAGGCACTGGCCAGGCACTGGCTAGGCACTGGCCAGGCACTGGCTAGGCACTGGCTAGGCACTGGCTAGGCACTGGCTAGGCACTGGTTAAGCACTGGTTAAGCACTGGTTAAGCACTGGTTAAGCACTGGTTAAGCACTGGTTAAGCAATGGTTAAGCACTGGTTAAGCACTGGTTAAGCACTGGTTAAGCACTGGTTAAGAACTGGCTAAGCACTGGTTAAGCACTGGTTAAGCACTGGTTAAGCACTGGTTAAGCACTGGTTAAGCACTGGTTAAGCACTGGTTAAGCACTGGTTAAGGACTGGTTAAGCACTGGCCAGGCACTGGCTAGGCACTGGCTAGGCACTGGCTAGGCACTGGCTAGGCACTGGCTAGGCACTGGCTAGGCACTGGCTAGGCACTGGCTAGGCACTGGCTAGGCACTGGCCAGGCACTGGCTAGGCACTGGCTAGGCACTGGCTAGGCACTGGCCAGGCACTGGCTAGGCACTGGCTAGGCACTGGCTAGGCACTGGCTAGGCACTGGCTAGGCACTGGCTAGGCACTGGCTAGGCACTGGCTAGGCACTGGCTAGGCACTGGCTAGGCACTGGCTTGGCACTGGCTTGGCACTGGCTTGGCACTGGTTAGGCACTGGCTTGGCACTGGTTAGGCACTGGCTTGGCACTGGCTAGGCACTGGCTAGGCACTGGCTAGGCACTGGCTAGGCACTGGCCAGGCACTGGCTAGGCACTGGCCAGGCACTGGCTAGGCACTGGCCAGGCACTGGCTAGGCACTGGCTAGGCACTGGCCAGGCACTGGCTAGGCACTGGCCAGGCACTGGCTAGGCACTGGCCAGGCACTGGCTAGGCACTGGCCAGGCACTGGCTAGGCACTGGCTAGGCACTGGCTAGGCACTGGCCTAGGCACTGGCTAGGCACTGGCTAGGCACTGGCTAGGCACTGGCTAGGCACTGGCTAGGCACTGGCTAGGCACTGGCTAGGCACTGGCTAGGCACTGGCCAGGCACTGGCTAGGCACTGGCTAGGCACTGGCTTGGCACTGGCTTGGCACTGGCTTGGCACTGGCTTGGCACTGGCTAGGCACTGGCTTGGCACTGGCTTGGCACTGGCTAGGCACTGGCTAGGCACTGGCTAGGCACTGGCTAGGCACTGGCTAGGCACTGGCTAGGCACTGGCTAGGCACTGGCTAGGCACTGGCTAGGCACTGGCTAGGCACTGGCTAGGCACTGGCTAGGCACTGGCTAGGCACTGGCTAGGCACTGGCCAGGCACTGGCTAGGCACTGGCCAGGCACTGGCTAGGCACTGGCCAGGCACTGGCTAGGCACTGGCCAGGCACTGGCTAGGCACTGGCTAGGCACTGGCTAGGCACTGGCCAGGCACTGGCTAGGCACTGGCCAGGCACTGGCTATGCACTGGCCAGGCACTGGCTAGGCACTGGCCAGGCACTGGCTAGGCACTGGCCAGGCACTGGCTAGGCAGGCACTGGCTATTCACTGGCTAGGCACTGGCCAGGCACTGGCTATTCACTGGCTAGGCACTGGCTAGGCACTGGTTAAGCACTGGTTAAGCACTGGTTAAGCACTGGTTAAGCACTGGTTAAGCACTGGTTAACCACTGGTTAAGCACTGGTTAAGCACTGGTTAAGCACTGGCTAAGCACTGGTTAAGCACTGGTTAAGCACTGGTTAAGCACTGGTTAAGCACTGGTTAAGCACTGGTTAAGCACTGGTTAAGCACTGGTTAAGCACTGGTTAAGCACTGGTTAAGCACTGGTTAAGCACTGGTTAAGCACTGGTTAAGCACTGGTTAAGCACTGGTTAAGCACTGGTTAAGCACTGGTTAAGCACTGGTTAAGCACTGGTTAAGCACTGGTTAAGCACTGGTTAAGCACTGGTTAAGCACTGGCTAAGCACTGGCTAAGCACTGGCCAGGCACTGGCTAGGCACTGGCTAGGCACTGGCTAGGCACTGGCTAGGCACTGGCTAGGCACTGGCCAGGCACTGGCTAGGCACTGGCTAGGCACTGGCTAGGCACTGGCTAGGCACTGGCTAGGCACTGGCTAGGCACTGGCCAGGCACTGGCTAGGCACTGGCCAGGCACTGGCTAGGCACTGGCTAGGCACTGGCTAGGCACTGGAGGCACTGGCTAGGCACTGGCCAGGCACTGGCTAGGCACTGGCTAGGCACTGGCTAGGCACTGGCTAGGCACTGGCTAGGCACTGGCTAGGCACTGGTTAAGCACTGGTTAAGCACTGGTTAAGCACTGGTTAAGCACTGGTTAAGCACTGGTTAAGCACTGGTTAAGCACTGGTTAAGCACTGGTTAAGCACTGGTTAAGACTGGTTAAGCACTGGTTAAGCACTGGTTAAGCACTGGTTAAGCACTGGTTAAGCACTGGTTAAGCACTGGTTAAGCACTGGTTAAGCACTGTTAAGCACTGGCTAGGCACTGGCAAGGCACTGGCTAGGCACTGGCTAGGCACTGGCTAGGCACTGGCTAGGCACTGGCTAGGCACTGGCTAGGCACTGGCTAGGCACTGGCTAGGCACTGGCTAGGCACTGGCCAGGCACTGGCTAGGCACTGGCTAGGCACTGGCTAGGCACTGGCTAGGCACTGGCTAGGCACTGGCTAGGCACTGGCTAGGCACTGGCTAGGCACTGGCTAGGCACTGGCTAGGCACTGGCTAGGCACTGGCTTGGCACTGGTTAGGCACTGGCTTGGCACTGGTTAGGCACTGGCTTGGCACTGGCTAGGCACTGGCTAGGCACTGGCTAGGCACTGGCTAGGCACTGGCTAGGCACTGGCTAGGCACTGGCTAGGCACTGGCCAGGCACTGGCTAGGCACTGGCCAGGCACTGGCTAGGGCACTGGCCAGGCACTGGCTAGGCACTGGCTAGGCACTGGCCAGGCACTGGCTAGGCACTGGCCAGGCACTGGCTAGGCACTGGCTAGGCACTGGCTAGGCACTGGCCAGGCACTGGCTAGGCACTGGCCAGGCACTGGCTAGGCACTGGCCAGGCACTGGCTAGGCACTGGCTAGGCACTGGCTAGGCACTGGCTAGGCACTGGCTAGGCACTGGCTAGGCACTGGCTAGGCACTGGCTAGGCACTGGCTAGGCACTGGCTAGGCACTGGCTAGGCACTGGCTAGGCACTGGCTAGCACTGCACTGGCTAGGCACTGGCTAGGCACTGGCTAGGCACTGGCTAGGCACTGGCTAGGCACTGGCTAGGCACTGGCTAGGCACTGGCTAGGCACTGGCTAGGCACTGGCTAGGCACTGGTTAGGCACTGGCTTGGCACTGGCTAGGCACTGGCTAGGCACTGGCTAGGCACTGGCTAGGCACTGGCTAGGCACTGGCTAGGCACTGGCCAGGCACTGGCTAGGCACTGGCCAGGCACTGGCTAGGCACTGGCCAGGCACTGGCTAGGCACTGGCTAGGCACTGGCTAGGCACTGGCCAGGCACTGGCTAGGCACTGGCCAGGCACTGGCTATGCACTGGCCAGGCACTGGCTAGGCACTGGCCAGGCACTGGCTAGGCACTGGCCAGGCACTGGCTAGGCACTGGCTAGGCACTGGCTATTCACTGGCTAGGCACTGGGCACTGGCTAGGCACTGGCTAGTCACTGGCTAGGCACTGGCTAGGCACTGGTTAAGCACTGGTTAAGCACTGGTTAAGCACTGGTTAAGCACTGGTTAAGCACTGGTTAACCACTGGTTAAGCACTGGTTAAGCACTGGTTAAGCACTGGCTAAGCACTGGTTAAGCACTGGTTAAGCACTGGTTAAGCACTGGTTAAGCACTGGTTAAGCACTGGTTTAGCACTGGTTTAGCACTGGTTAAGCACTGGTTAAGCACTGGTTAAGCACTGGTTAAGCACTGGTTAAGCACTGGTTAAGCACTGGTTAAGCACTGGTTAAGCAATGGTTAAGCACTGGTTAAGCACTGGTTAAGCACTGGCCAGGCACTGGCTAGGCACTGGCTAGGCACTGGCTAGGCACTGGCCAGGCACTCGCTAGTCACTGGCTAGGCACTGGCTAGGCACTGGCTAGGCACTGGCCAGGCACTGGCTAGGCACTGGCTAGGCACTGGCTAGGCACTGGCTAGGCACTGGCTAGGCACTGGCTTGGCACTGGCTTGGCACTGGCTTGGCACTGGTTAGGCACTGGCTTGGCACTGGTTAGGCACTGGCTTGGCACTGGCTAGGCACTGGCTAGGCACTGGCTAGGCACTGGCTAGGCACTGGCCAGGCACTGGCTAGGCACTGGCCAGGCACTGGCTAGGCACTGGCCAGGCACTGGCTAGGCACTGGCTAGGCACTGGCCAGGCACTGGCTAGGCACTGGCCAGGCACTGGCTAGGCACTGGCTAGGCACTGGCTAGGCACTGGCCAGGCACTGGCTAGGCACTGGCCAGGCACTGGCTAGGCACTGGCTAGGCACTGGCTAGGCACTGGCTAGGCACTGGCTAGGCACTGGCTAGGCACTGGCTAGGCACTGGCTAGGCACTGGCTAGGCACTGGCTAGGCACTGGCTAGGCACTGGCTAGGCACTGGCTAGGCACTGGCTTGGCACTGGCTAGGCACTGGCTTGGCACTGGCTTAGGCACTGGCTTGGCACTGGCTTGGCACTGGCTTGGCACTGGCTTGGCACTGGCTAGGCACTGGCTAGGCACTGGCTAGGCACTGGCTAGGCACTGGCTAGGCACTGGCTAGGCACTGGCTAGGCACTGGCTAGGCACTGGCTAGGCACTGGCCAGGCACTGGCTAGGCACTGGCCAGGCACTGGCTAGGCACTGGCCAGGCACTGGCCAGGCACTGGCTAGGCACTGGTCTAGGCACTGGCTAGGCACTGGCCAGGCACTGGCTAGGCACTGGCTAGGCACTGGCTAGGCACTGGCCAGGCACTGGCTAGGCACTGGCCAGGCACTGGCTAGGCACTGGCCAGGCACTGCAGGCACTGGCCAGGCACTGGCTAGGCACTGGCTAGGCACTGGCTAGGCACTGGCTAGGCACTGGCTAGGCACTGGCTAGGCACTGGCTAGGCACTGGTTAAGCACTGGTTAAGCACTGGTTAAGCACTGGTTAAGCACTGGTTAAGCACTGGTTAAGCACTGGTTAAGCACTGGTTAAGCACTGGTTAAGCACTGGTTAAGCACTGGTTAAGCACTGGTTAGGCACTGGCTAGGCACTGGCTAGGCACTGGCTAGGCACTGGCTAGGCACTGGCTAGGCACTAGTCACTGGCTAGGCACTGGCCAGGCACTGGCTAGGCACTGGCTAGGCACTGGCTAGGCACTGGCTAGGCACTGGCTAGGCACTGGCTAGGCACTGGCTAGGCACTGGCTAGGCACTGGCCAGGCACTGGCTAGGCACTGGCTAGGCACTGGCCAGGCACTGGCCAGGCACTGGCTAGGCACTGGCCAGGCACTGGCTAGGCACTGGCCAGGCACTGGCTAGGCACTGGCCAGGCACTGGCTAGGCACTGGCCAGGCACTGGCTAGGCACTGGCTAGGCACTGGCTAGGCACTGGCTAGGCACTGGCTAGGCACTGGCTAGGCACTGGCTAGGCACTGGCTAGGCACTGGCTAGGCACTGGCTAGGCACTGGTTAGGCACTGGTTAGGCACTGGTTAAGCACTGGTTAGGCACTGGTTAGGCACTGGTTAAGCACTGGTTAAGCACTGGTTAAGCACTGGTTAAGCACTGGTTAAGCACTGGTTAAGCACTGGTTAAGCACTGGTTAAGCACTGGTTAAGCACTGGTTAAGCACTGGTTAAGCACTGGTTAAGCACTGGTTAAGCACTGGTTAAGCACTGGCTAGGCACTGGCTAGGCACTGGCTAGGCACTGGCTAGGCACTGGCTAGGCACTGGCTAGGCACTGGCTAGGCACTGGCTAGGCACTGGCTAGGCACTGGCTAGGCACTGGCTAGGCACTGGCTAGGCACTGGCTAGGCACTGGCTAGGCACTGGCTAGGCACTGGCTAGGCACTGGCTAGGCACTGGCTAGGCACTGGCTAGACACTGGCTAGGCACTGGCTAGGCACTGGCTAGACACTGGCTAGACACTGGCTAGGCACAGGCAAAACACAAGATAAAAACAGGCTAGACACAGGCTTAATTCAGGCTAGACACTGGCTAGGCACCGGCTACGCACTGGCTAGACACTGGCTAGGCACTGGCTAGGCACTGGCTAGGCACTGGCTAGGCACTGGCTAGGCACTGGCTAGGCACTGGCTAGGCACTGGCTAGGCACTGGCCAGGCACTGGCTAGGCACTGGCCAGGCACTGGCTAGGCACTGGCCAGGCACTGGCTAGGCACTGGCCAGGCACTGGCTAGGCACTGGCCAGGCACTGGCTAGGCACTGGCCAGGCACTGGCTAGGCACTGGCTAGGCACTGGCTAGGCACTGGCCAGGCACTGGCTAGGCACTGGCCAGGCACTGGCTAGGCACTGGCTAGGCACTGGCTATTCACTGGCTAGGCACTGGCTAGGCACTGGTTAAGCACTGGTTAAGCACTGGTTAAGCACTGGTTAAGCACTGGTTAAGCACTGGTTAAGCACTGGTTAAGCACTGGTTAAGCACTGGCCAGGCACTGGCTATGCACTGGCTAGGCACTGGCTAGGCACTGGCCAGGCACTGGCCAGGCACTGGCTAGGCACTGGCTAGGCACTGGCCAGGCACTGGCCAGGCACTGGCTAGGCACTGGTTAGGCACTGGTTAGGCACTGGCTAGGCACTGGCTAGGCACTGGCTAGACACAGGCTAGACACTAGCTAGGCACTGGCTAGGCACTGGCTAGGTACTGCCTAGGCACTGGATTGGCACTGGCCAGGCACTGGCCAGGCACAGGCTAGGCACTGGTTAGGCACTGGTTAGGCACTGGCTAGGCACTGGCTAGGCACTGGCTAGACACAGGCTAGACACTAGCTAGGCACTGGCTAGGCACTGGCTAGGTACTGCCTAGGCACTGGATTGGCACTGGCCAGGCACTGGCCAGGCACTGGCTAGGCATTGGTTAGGCACTGGTTAGGCACTGGCTAGGCACTGGCTAGGCACTGGCTAGGCACTGGCTAGGCACTGGCTAGGCACTGGCTAGACACTGGCTAGGCACTGGCTAGACACTGGCTAGGCACTGGCTAGGCACTGGCTAGACACTGGCTTGGCACTGGTTAGGCACTGGTTAGGCACTGGCTAGGCACTGGCTAGGCACTGGCTAGACACAGGCTAGACACTAGCTAGGCACTGGCTAGGCACTGGTTAAGCACTGGTTAAGCACTGGTAAAGCACTGGTTAAGCACTGGTTAAGCACTGGTTAAGCACTGGTTAAGCACTGGTTAAGCACTGGTTAAGCACTGGTTAAGCACTGGCTAAGCACTGGTTAAGCACTGGTTAAGCACTAGTTAAGCACTGGATAAGCACTGGTTAAGCACTGGTTAAGCACTGGATAAGCACTGGTTAAGCACTGGTTAAGCACTGGTTAAGCACTGGTTAAGCACTGGCCAGGCACTGGCTAGGCACTGGCTAGGCACTGGCTAGGCACTGGCCAGGCACTGGCCAGGCACTGGCTAGGCACTGGCTAGGCACTGGCCAGGCACTGGCCAGGCACTGGCTAGGCACTGGTTAGGCACTGGTTAGGCACTGGCTAGGCACTGGCTAGGCACTGGCTAGACACAGGCTAGACACTAGCTAGGCACTGGCTAGGCACTGGCTAGGTACTGCCTAGGCACTGGATTGGCACTGGCCAGGCACTGGCCAGGCACTGGCTAGGCATTGGTTAGGCACTGGTTAGGCACTGGCTAGGCACTGGCTAGGCACTGGCTAGGCACTGGCTAGGCACTGGCTAGACACTGGCTAGGCACTGGCTAGGCACTGGCTAGACACTGGCTTGGCACTGGCTTGGCACTGGCTAGGCACTGGCTTGGCACTGGCTTGGCAATGGCTTGGCACTGGCTTGGCACTGGCTTGGCACTGGTTAGGCACTGGCTTGGCACTGGCAAGGCACTGGCTAAGCACTGGCTAGGCACTGGCTAGGCACTGGCTAGGCACTGGCTAGGCACTGGCTAGACACTGGCTAGGCACTGGCTAGACACTGGCTAGGCACTGGCTAGACACTGGCTAGACACTGGCTAGGCACTGGCTAGGCACTGGCTAGGCACTGGCTAGGCACTGGCTAGGCACTGGCTAGGCACTGGCTAGGCACTGGCTAGGCACTGGCTAGGCACTGGCTAGGCACTGGCTAGGCACTGGCTAGACACTGGCTAGGCACTGGCTAGGCACTGGCTAGACACTGGCTAGGCACTGGCTAGACACTGGCTAGGCACTGGCTAGACACTGGCTAGGCACTGGCTAGGCACTGGCTAGACACTGGCTAGGCACTGGCTAGACACTGGCTAGGCACTGGCTAGGCACTGGTTAGGCACTGGTTAAGCACTGGTTAAGCACTGGTTAAGCACTGGTTAAGCACTGGTTAAGCACTGGTTAAGCACTGGTTAAGCACTGGTTAAGCACTGGTTAAGCACTGGTTAAGCACTGGTTAAGCACTGGTTAAGCACTGGTTAAGCACTGGTTAAGCACTGGTTAAGCACTGGTTAAAGCACTGGTTAAGCACTGGTTAAGCACTAGTTAAGCACTGGCTAGGCACTGGCTAGGCACTGGCCAGGCACTGGCCAGGCACTGGCTAGGCACTGGCTAGGCACTGGCTAGGCACTGGCTAGGCACTGGCCAGGCACTGGTCAGGCACTGGCTAGGCACTGGCTAGGCACTGGCTAGGCACTGGCCAGGCACTGGCCAGGCACTGGCTAGGCACTGGCCAGGCACTGGCTAGGCACTGGCCAGGCACTGGCTAGGCACTGGCTAGGCACTGGCTAGGCACTGGCTAGGCACTGGCTAGGCACTGGCTAGGCACTGGCCAGGCACTGGCTAGGCACTGGCCAGGCACTGGCTAGGCACTGGCCAGGCACTGGCCAGGCACTGGCCAGGCACTGGCTAGGCACTGGCTAGGCACTGGCTAAGCACTGGTTAAGCACTTGTTAAGCACTGGTTAAGCACTGGCCAGGCACTGGCAAGGCACTGGCTAGGCACTGGATAAGCACTGGCCAGGCACTGGCCAGGCACTGGCCAGGCACTGGCTAGGCACTGGCTAGGCACTGGCCAGGCACTGGCTAGGCACTGGCTAGGCACTGGCCAGGCACTGGCCAGGCACTGGCTAGGCACTGGCCAGGCACAGGCACTGGCTAGGCACTGGCCAGGCACTGGCTAGGCACTGGCCAGGCACTGGCTAGGCACTGGCCAGGCACTGGCTAGGCACTGGCCAGGCACTGGCTAGGCACTGGCCAGGCACTGGCTAGGCACTGGCCAGGCACTGGCTAGGCACTGGCCAGGCACTGGCTAGGCACTGGCTAGGCACTGGTTAGGCACTGGTTAGGCACTGGCTAGGCACTGGCTAGGCACTGGCTAGGTACTGCCTAGGCACTGGCTTGGCACTGGCTAGGCACTGGCTTGGCACTGGCTTGGCACTGGCTTGGCACTGGCTTGGCACTGGCTTGGCACTGGCTTGGCACTGGCTTGGCACTGGCTTAGGCACTGGCTAGGCACTGGCTAGGCACTGGCTTGGCACTGGCTAGGCACTGGCTAGGCACTGGCTAGGCACTGGCTAGGCACTGGCTAGGCACTGGCTAGGCACTGGCTAGGCACTGGCTAGGCACTGGTTAGGCACTGGCTAGGCACTGGCTAGGCACTGGCTAGGCACTGGCTAGGCACTGGCTAGGCACTGGCTAGGCACTGGGCACTGGCTAGGCACTGGCTAGGCACTGGCTAGGCACTGGCTAGGCACTGGCTAGGCACTGGCTAGGCACTGGCTAGGCACTGGCTAGGCACTGGCTAGGCACTGGCTAGGCACTGGCCAGGCACTGGCTAGGCACTGGCCAGGCACTGGCTAGGCACTGGCCAGGCACTGGCTAGGCACTGGCCAGGCACTGGCTAGGCACTGGCCAGGCACTGGCTAGGCACTGGCCAGGCACTGGCCAGGCACTGGCTAGGCACTGGCCAGGCACTGGCTAGGCACTGGCTAGGCACTGGCTATTCACTGGCTAGGCACTGGCCAGGCACTGGCTATTCACTGGCTAGGCACTGGCTAGGCACTGGTTAAGCACTGGTTAAGCACTGGTTAAGCACTGGTTAAGCACTGGTTAAGCACTGGTTAAGCACTGGTTAAGCACTGGTTAAGCACTGGTTAAGCACTGGTTAAGCACTGGTTAGGCACTGGCTAAGCACTGG
Organism: Zaprionus africanus; assembly: GCA_018151435.1. Classification (NCBI taxonomy): domain Eukaryota; kingdom Metazoa; phylum Arthropoda; class Insecta; order Diptera; family Drosophilidae; genus Zaprionus; species Zaprionus africanus. The sequence continues at coordinate 57,876 of JAECXB010000610.1, forward strand.
TTAAGCACTGGTTAAGCACTGGTTAAGCACTGGTTAAGCACTGGTTAAGCACTGGTTAAGCACTGGCCAGGCACTGGCTAGGCACTGGCTAGGCACTGGATAGGCACTGGCCAGGCACTGGCAAGGCACTGGCCAGGCACTGGCTAGGCACTGGCTAGGCACTGGCCAGGCACTGGCCAGGCACTGGCTAGGCACTGGCTAGGCACTGGCTAGGCACTGGCCAGGCACTGGCTAGGCACTGGCTAGGCACTGGCTAGGCACTGGCTAGGCACTGGCTAGACACTGGCTAGGCACTAGCTAGGCACTGGCTAGGCACTGGCTAGGTACTGCCTAGGCACTGGCTTGGCACTGGCTAGGCACTGGCTTGGCACTGGCTTGGCACTGGCTTGGCACTGGCTTGGCACTGGCTTGGCACTGGCTTGGCACTGGCTTGGCATGGCACTGGTTGGCACTGGCTTGGCACTGGCTTAGGCACTGGCTTGGCACTGGTTAGGCACTGGCTTGGCACTGGCAAGGCACTGGCTAAGCACTGGCTAGGCACTGGCTAGGCACTGGCTAGGCACTGGCTAGGCACTGGCTAGGCACTGGCTAGGCACTGGCTAGGCACTGGCTAGGCACTGGCTAGGCACTGGCTAGGCACTGGCTAGGCACTGGCTAGACACAGGCAAAACACAAGATAAAAACAGGCTAGACACAGGCTTAATTCAGGCTAGACACTGGCTAGGCACCGGCTACGCACTGGCTAGACACTGGCTAGGCACTGGCTAGGCACTGGCTAAGCACTGGCTAGGCACTGGCTAGACACTGGCTAGGCACTGGCTAGGCACTGGCTAGACACTGGCTAGGGACTGGCTAGACACTGGCTAGGCACTGGCTAGACACTGGCTAGGCACTGGCTAGACACTGGCTAGGCACTGGCTAGACACAGGCAAAACACAAGATAAAAACAGGCTAGACACAGGCTTAATTCAGGCTAGACACTGGCTAGGCACCGGCTACGCACTGGCTAGACACTGGCTAGGCACTGGCTAGGCACTGGCTAGGCACTGGCTAAGCACTGGCTAGGCACTGGCTAAGCACTGGCTAGGCACTGGCTAGACACTGGCTAGGCACTGGCTAGGCACTGGCTAGACACTGGCTAGGGACTGGCTAGACACTGGCTAGGCACTGGCTAGACACTGGCTAGGCACTGGTTAGACACTGGCTAGGCACTGGCTAGACACTGGCTGGGCACTGGCTAGACACTGGCTAGGCACTGGCTAGACACTTGTTAAGCACTGGTTAAGCACTGGTTAAGCACTGGTTAAGCACTGGTTAAGCACTGGTTTAGCACTGGTTAAGCACTGGTTAAGCACTGGTTAAGCACTGGTTAAGCACTGGTTAAGCACTGGTTAAGCACTGGTTAAGCACTGGTTAAGCACTGGTTAAGCACTGGTTAAGCACTGGTTAAGCACTGGTTAAGCACTGGTTAAGCACTGGTTAAGCACTGGTTAAGCACTGGTTAAGCACTGGCTAAGCACTGGTTAAGAACTGGTTAAGCACTGGTTAAGCACTGGTTAAGCACTGGTTAAGCACTGGTTAAGCACTGGCCAGGCACTGGCTAGGCACTGGCTAGGCACTGGATAGGCACTGGCCAGGCACTGGCCAGGCACTGGCTAGGCACTGGCTAGGCACTGGCCAGGCACTGGCCAGGCACTGGCTAGGCACTGGCTAGGCACTGGCTAGGCACTGGCTAGGCACTGGCTAGGCACTGGCTAGGCACTGGCTAGACACAGGCTAGACACTAGCTAGGCACTGGCTAGGCACTGGCTAGGTACTGCCTAGGCACTGGCTTGGCACTGGCTTGGCACTGGCTAGGCACTGGCTTGGCAATGGCTTGGCACTGGCTTGGCACTGGCTTGGCACTGGTTAGGCACTGGCTTGGCACTGGCAAGGCACTGGCTAAGCATTGGCTAGGCACTGGTTGGCACTGGCTAGGCACTGGCTAGGCACTGGCTAGACACTGGCTAGGCACTGGCTAGGCACTGGCTAGGCACTGGCTAGGCACTGGCTAGGCACTGGCTAGGCACTGGCTAGGCACTGGCTAGGCACTGGCTAGGCACTGGCTAGACACTGGCTAGGCACTGGCTAGACACTGGCTAGGCACTGGCTAGACACTGGCTAGGCACTGGCTAGACACTGGCTAGGCACTGGCTAGACACTGGCTAGGCACTGGCTAGGCACTGGCTAGACACTGGCTAGGCACTGGCTAGACACTGGCTAGGCACTGGCTAGACACTGGCTAGGCACTGGCTAGACACTGGCTAGGCACTTGCTAGACACTGGCTAGGCACTGGCTAGGCACTGGCTAGACACAGGCAAAACACAAGATAAAAACAGGCTAGACACAGGCTTAATTCAGGCTAGACACTGGCTAGGCACCGGCTACGCACTGGCTAGACACTGGCTAGGCACTGGCTAGGCACTGGCTAGGCACTGGCTAAGCACTGGCTAGGCACTGGCTAGACACTGGCTAGGCACTGGCTAGGCACTGGCTAGACACTGGCTAGGGACTGGCTAGACACTGGCTAGGCACTGGCTAGACACTGGCTAGGCACTGGCTAGACACTGGCTAGGCACTGGCTAGACACTGGCTAGGCACTGGCTAGACACTGGCTAGGCACTGGCTAGACACTGGCTAGGCACTGGCTAGACACTGGCTAGGCACTGGCTAGACACTGGCTAGGCACTGGCTAGACACTTGTTAAGCACTGGTTAAGCACTGGTTAAGCACTGGTTAAGCACTGGTTAAGCACTGGTTAAGCACTGGTTTAGCACTGGTTAAGCACAGGTTAAGCACTGGTTAAGCACTTGTTAAGCACTGGTTAAGCACTGGTTAAGCACTGGTTAAGCACTGGTTAAGCACTGGTTAAGCACTGGTTAAGCACTGGTTTAGCACTGGTTAAGCACTGGTTAAGCACTGGTTAAGCACTGGTTAAGCACTGGTTAAGCACTGGTTAAGCACTGGTTAAGCACTGGTTAAGCGCTGGTTAAGCACTGGTTAAGCACTGGTTAAGCACTGGTTAAGCACTGGTTAAGCACTGGTTAAGCACTGGTTAAGCACTGGTTAAGCACTGGTTAAGCACTGGCCAGGCACTGGCCAGGCACTGGCTAGGCACTGGCTAGGCACTGGCCAGGCACTGGCCAGGCACTGGCTAGGCACTGGCTAGGCACTGGCTAGGCACTGGCTAGGCACTGGCTAGGCACTGGCCAGGCACTGGTCAGGCACTGGCCAGGCACTGGTCAGGCACTGGCCAGGCACTGGTCAGGCACTGGCTAGGCACTGGCTAGGCACTGGCTAAGCACTGGCTAGGCACTGGCTAGGCACTGGCTAGGCACTGGCTAGGCACTGGCTAGACACTGGCTAGGCACTGGCTAGACACTGGCTAGGCACTGGCTAGGCACTGGCTAGACACTGGCTAGGCACTGGCTAGACACTGGCTAGGCACTGGCTAGGCACTGGCTAGGCACTGGCTAGGCACTGGCTAGGCACTGGCTAGGCACTGGCTAGACACTGGCTAGGCACTGGCTAGACACTGGTTAGGCACTGGTTAAGCACTGGTTAGGCACTGGTTAAGCACTGGCTAGGCACTGGCTAGGCACTGGCTAAGCACTGGTTAAGCACTGGTTAAGCACTGGTAAAGCACTGGTTAAGCACTGGTTAAGCACTGGTTAGGCACTGGTTAAGCACTGGTTAAGCACTGGTTAAGCACTGGTTAAGCACTGGCTTAAGCACTGGCTAAGCACTGGTTAAGCACTGGTTAAGCACTGGTTAAGCACTGGCTAATGGCACTGGTTAAGCACTGGTTAAGCACTGGTTAAGCACTGGTTAAGCACTGGCTTGGCTAGGCACTGGTTAAGCACTGGTTAGGCACTGGCTAAGCACTGGCTAAGCACTGGTTAAGCACTGGTTAAGCACTGGTAAAGCACTGGTTAAGCACTGGTTAAGCACTGGCCAGGCACTGGCCAGGCACTGGCTAGGCACTGGTTAGGCACTGGCTAGGCACTGGCTAGGCACTGGCTATTCAGGCTAGACACTGGCTAGGCACTGGCTAAGCACTGGCTAGGCACTGGCTAGACACTGGCTAGGCACTGGCTAGGCACTGGCTAGACACTGGCTAGGCACTGGCTAGACACTGGCTAGGCACTGGCTAGGCACTGGCTAGACACTGGCTAGGCACTGGCTAGACACTGGCTAGGCACTGGCTAGGCACTGGCTAGGCACTGGCTAGGCACTGGCTAGGCACTGGCTAGGCACTGGCTAGACACTGGCTAGGCACTGGCTAGACACTGGTTAAGCACTGGTTAAGCACTGGTTAAGCACTGGTTAAGCACTGGTTAAGCACTGGTTAAGCACTGGTTAAGCACTGGTTAAGCACTGGTTAAGCACTGGTTAAGCACTGGTTAAGCACTGGTTAAGCACTGGTTAAGCACTGGTTAAGCACTGGTTAAGCACTGGTTAAGCACTGGTTAAGCACTGGTTAAGCACTGGTTAAGCACTGGTTAAGCACTGGTTAAGCACTGGTTAAGCACTGGTTAAGCACTGGTTAAGCACTGGTTAAGCACTTGTTAAGCACTGGTTAAGCACTGGTTAAGCACTGGTTAAGCACTGGTTAAGCACTGGTTAAGCACTGGTTAAGCACTGGTTAAGCACTGGTTAAGCACTGGTAAAGCACTGGTTAAGCACTGGTTAAGCACTGGCCAGGCACTTCCCAGGCACTGGCTAGGCACTGGTTAGGCACTGGTTAGGCACTGTCTAGGCACTGGCTAGGCACTGGCTAGACACAGGCTAGACGCTAGCTAAGCACTGGCTAGGCACTGGCTTGGCACTGGCTTGGCACTGGTAAGGCACTGGCTAGGCACTGGCTTGGCACTGGCTTGGCACTGGCTGGGCACTGGCTTGGCACTGGCTTGGCACTGGCTTGGCAATGGCTTGGCACTGGCTTGGCACTGGCTTGGCACTGGTTAGGCACTGGCTTGGCACTGGCAAGGCACTGGCTAAGCACTGGCTAGGCACTGGCTAGGCACTGGCTAGGCACTGGCTAGACACTGGCTAGGCACTGGCTAGACACTGGCTAAGCACTGGCTAGACACTGGCTAGGCACTGGCTAGGCACTGGCTAGGCACTGGCTAGGCACTGGCTAGGCACTGGCTAGACACTGGCTGGGCACTGGCTAGACACTGGCTAGACACTGGCTAGGCATAGGCAAAACACAAGATAAAAACAGGCTAGACACAGGCTTAATTCAGGCTAGACACTGGCTAGGCACCGGCTACGCACTGGCTAGACACTGGCTAGGCACTGGCTAGGCACAGGCTAGGCACTGGCTAAGCACTGGCTAGGCACTGGCTAGACACTGGCTAGGCACTGGCTAGACACTGGCTAGGGACTGGCTAGACACTGGCTAGACACTGGCTAGACACTGGCTAGGGACTGGCTAGACACTGGCTAGGGACTGGCTAGACACTGGCTAGACAATGGCTAGGGACTGGCTAGGCACTGGCTAGGCACTGGCTAGGCACTGGCTTGGCACTGGTTAGGCACTGGCTTGGCACTGGCAAGGCACTGGCTAAGCACTGGCTAGGCACTGGCTAGGCACTGGCTAGGCACTGGCTGGCCACTGGCTAGGCACTGGCTAGACACTGGCTAAGCACTGGCTAGACACTGGCTAGGCACTGGCTAGGCACTGGCTAGGCACTGGCTAGGCACTGGCTAGGCACTGGCTAGACACTGGCTAGGCACTGGCTAGACACTGGCTAGACACTGGCTAGGCATAGGCAAAACACAAGATAAAAACAGGCTAGACACAGGCTTAATTCAGGCTAGACACTGGCTAGGCACCGGCTACGCACTGGCTAGACACTGGCTAGGCACTGGCTAGGCACAGGCTAGGCACTGGCTAAGCACTGGCTAGGCACTGGCTAGACACTGGCTAGGCACTGGCTAGACACTGGCTAGGGACTGGCTAGACACTGGCTAGACACTGGCTAGACACTGGCTAGGGACTGGCTAGACACTGGCTAGGGACTGGCTAGACACTGGCTAGACACTGGCTAGGCACTGGCTAGGCACTGGCTAGACACTGGCTAGGCACTGGCTAGACACTGGCTAGGCACTGGCTAGACACTGGTTACACTGGCACTGGTTAAGCACTGGTTAAGCACTGGTTAAGCACTGGTTAAGCACTGGTTAAGCACTGGTTAAGCACTGGTTAAGCACTGGTTAAGCACTGGTTAAGCACTGGTTAAGCACTGGTTAAGCACTGGATAAGCACTGGATAAGCACTGGTTAAGCACTGGTTAAGCACTGGTTAAGCACTGGTTAAGCACTGGTTAAGCACTGGTTAAGCACTGGTTAAGCACTGGTTAAGCACTGGTTAAGCACTGGTTAAGCACTGGTTAAGCACTGGTTAAGCACTGGTTAAGCACTGGTTAAGCACTGGTTAAGCACTGGCTAGGCACTGGCCAGGCACTGGCTAGGCACTGGCTAGGCACTGGCCAGGCACTGGCCAGGCACTGGCTAGGCACTGGCTAGGCACTGGCTAGGCACTGGCTAGGCACTGGCCAGGCACTAGTCAGGCACTGGCCAGGCACTGGTCAGGCACTGGCCAGGCACTGGTCAGGCACTGGCCAGGCACTGGCTAGGCACTGGTTAGGCACTGGGTAGGCACTGGCTAGGCACTGGCTAGGCACTGGCTAGACACAGGCTAGACACTAGCTAGGCACTGGCTAGGCACTGGCTAGGTACTGCCTAGGCACTGGCTTGGCACTGGCTAGGCACTGGCTTGGCACTGGCTTGGCACTGGCTTGGCACTGGCTTGGCACTGGTAAGGCACTGGCTTGGCACTGGCAAGGCACTGGCTAAGCACTGGCTAGGCACTGGCCAGGCACTGGCCAGGCACTGGCTAGGCAATGGTTAGGCACTGGTTAGGCACTGGCTAGGCACTGGCTAGGCACTGGCTAGACACAGGCTAGACGCTAGCTAGGCACTGGCTAGGCACTGGCTAGGTACTGCCTAGGCACTGGCTAGGCACTGGCTAGGCACTGGCTAGGCACTGGCTAGGCACTGGCTAGGCACTGGCTAGGCACTGGCTAGGCACTAGCTAGGCACTGGCTAGGCACTGGCTAGGCACTGGTTATGCACTGGCTTGGCACTGGCAAGGCACTGGCTAAGCACTGGCTAGGCACTGGCTAGGCACTGGCTAGGCACTGGCTAGACACTGGCTAGGAACTGGCTAGACACTGGCTAGGCACTGGCTAGACACTGGCTAGGCACTGGCTAGGCACTGGCTAGACACTGGCTAGGCACTGGCTAGACACTGACTAGGCACTGGCTAGACACTGGCTAGGCACTGGCTAGACACTGGCTAGGCACTGGCTAGGCACTGGCTAGGCACTGGCTAGGCACTGGCTAGGCACTGCCTAGGCACTGGCTTGGCACTGGCTAGGCACTGGCTAGGCACTGGCTAGGCACTGGCTAGGCACTGGCTTGGCACTGGCTTGGCACTGGCTAGGCAATGGCTTGGCACTGGCTAGGCACTGGCTTGGCACTGGTTAGGCACTGGCTTGGCACTGGCAAGGCACTGGCTAAGCACTGGCTAGGCACTGGCTAGGCACTGGCTAGGCACTGGCTAGACACTGGCTAAGCACTGGCTAGACACTGGCTAGGCACTGGCTAGGCACTGGCTAGGCACTGGCTAGGCACTGGCTAGGCACTGGCTAGACACTGGCTGGGCACTGGCTAGACACTGGCTAGACACTGGCTAGGCATAGGCAAAACACAAGATAAAAACAGGCTAGACACAGGCTTAATTCAGGCTAGACACTGGCTAGGCACCGGCTACGCACTGGCTAGACACTGGCTAGGCACTGGCTAGGCACAGGCTAGGCACTGGCTAAGCACTGGCTAGGCACTGGCTAGACACTGGCTAGGCACTGGCTAGACACTGGCTAGGGACTGGCTAGACACTGGCTAGACACTGGCTAGACACTGGCTAGGGACTGGCTAGACACTGGCTAGGGACTGGCTAGACACTGGCTAGACACTGGCTAGGGACTGGCTAGGCACTGGCTAGGCACTGGCTAGGCACTGGCTAGGCACTGGCTAGGCACTGGCTAGGCACTGGCTAGGCACTGGCTAGACACTGGCTAGGCACTGGCTAGGCACTGGCTAGGCACTGGCTAGGCACTGGCTAGGCACTGGCTAGACACTGGCTAAGCACTGGCTAGACACTGGCTAGGCACTGGCTAGGCACTGGCTAGACACTGGCTAGGCACTGGCTAGACACTGGTTAAGCACTGGTTAAGCACTGGTTAAGCACTGGTTAAGCACTGGTTAAGCACTGGTTAAGCACTGGTTAAGCACTGGTTAAGCACTGGTTAAGCACTGGTTAAGCACTGGATAAGCACTGGATAAGCACTGAGTAAGCACTGGTTAAGCACTGGTTAAGCACTGGTTAAGCACTGGTTAAGCACTGGTTAAGCACTGGTTAAGCACTGGTTAAGCACTGGTTAAGCACTGGTTAAGCACTGGTTAAGCACTGGTTAAGCACTGGTTAAGCACTGGTTAAGCACTGGTTAAGCACTGGTTAAGCACTGGTTAAGCACTGGTTAAGCACTGGCCAGGCACTGGCCAGGCACTGGCTAGGCACTGGCTAGGCACTGGCCAGGCACTGGCCAGGCACTGGCTAGGCACTGGCTAGGCACTGGCTAGGCACTGGCTAGGCACTGGCCAGGCACTAGTCAGGCACTGGCCAGGCACTGGTCAGGCACTGGCCAGGCACTGGTCAGGCACTGGCCAGGCACTGGCTAGGCACTGGCCAGGCACTGGCTAGGCACTGGTTAGGCACTGGGTAGGCACTGGCTAGGCACTGGCTAGGCACTGGCTAGACACAGGCTAGACACTAGCTAGGCACTGGCTAGGCACTGGCTAGGTACTGCCTAGGCACTGGCTTGGCACTGGCTAGGCACTGGCTTGGCACTGGCTTGGCACTGGCTTGGCACTGGCTTGGCACTGGTAAGGCACTGGCTTGGCACTGGCAAGGCACTGGCTAAGCACTGGCTAGGCACTGGCCAGGCACTGGCCAGGCACTGGCTAGGCAATGGTTAGGCACTGGTTAGGCACTGGCTAGGCACTGGCTAGGCACTGGCTAGACACAGGCTAGACGCTAGCTAGGCACTGGCTAGGCACTGGCTAGGTACTGCCTAGGCACTGGCTTGGCACTGGCTTGGCACTGGCTTGGCACTGGCTTGGCACTGGCTTGGCATTGGCTTGGCACTGGCTTGGCAATAGCTTGGCACTGGCTTGGCACTGGCTTGGCACTGGTTATGCACTGGCTTGGCACTGGCAAGGCACTGGCTAAGCACTGGCTAGGCACTGGCTAGGCACTGGCTAGGCACTGGCTAGACACTGGCTAGGAACTGGCTAGACACTGGCTAGGCACTGGCTAGACACTGGCTAGGCACTGGCTAGACACTGGCTAGGCACTGGCTAGACACTGGCTAGGCACTGGCTAGACACTGGCTAGGCACTGGCTAGGCACTGGCTAGGTACTGCCTAGGCACTGGCTTGGCACTGGCTAGGCACTGGCTAGGCACTGGCTTGGCACTGGCTTGGCATTGGCTTGGCACTGGCTTGGCAATAGCTTGGCACTGGCTTGGCACTGGCTTGGCACTGGTTATGCACTGGCTTGGCACTGGCAAGGCACTGGCTAAGCACTGGCTAGGCACTGGCTAGGCACTGGCTAGGCACTGGCTAGACACTGGCTAGGAACTGGCTAGACACTGGCTAGGCACTGGCTAGACACTGGCTAGGCACTGGCTAGACACTGGCTAGGCACTGGCTAGACACTGGCTAGGCACTGGCTAGACACTGGCTAGGCACTGGCTAGGCACTGGCTAGGCACTGGCTAGGTACTGCCTAGGCACTGGCTTGGCACTGGCTAGGCACTGGCTTGGCACTGGCTAGGCACTGGCTTGGCACTGGCTTGGCACTGGCTTGGCACTGGCTTGGCAATGGCTTGGCACTGGCTTGGCACTGGCTTGGCACTGGTTAGGCACTGGCTTGGCACTGGCAAGGCACTGGCTTAGCACTGGCTAGGCACTGGCTAGGCACTGGCTAGGCACTGGCTAGGCACTGGCTAGGCACTGGCTAGACACTGGCTAGGCACTGGCTAGGCACTGGCTAGGCACTGGCTAGGCACTGGCTAGGCGCTGGCTAGGCACAGGCTAGGCACTGGCTAGACACTGGCTAGACACTGGCTAGGCACTGGCTAGGCACTGGCTAGACACTGGCTAGACACTGGCTAGGCACAGGCAAAACACAAGATATAAACAGGCTAGACACAGGCTTAATTCAGGCTAGACACTGGCTAGGCACCGGCTACGCACTGGCTAGACACTGGCTAGGCACTGGCTAGGCACTGGCCAGGCACTGGCTAAGCACTGGCTAGGCACTGGCTAGACACTGGCTAGGCACTGGCTAGGCACTGGCTAGACACTGGCTAGGGACTGGCTAGACACTGGCTAGGCACTGGCTAGACACTGGCTAGGCACTGGCTAGACACTGGCTAGGCACTGGCTAGACACTGGCTAGGCACTGGCTAGACACTGGCTAGGCACTGGCTAGACACTGGCTAGGCACTGGCTAGACACTGGCTAGGCACTGGCTAGACACTGGCTAGGCACTGGCTAGACACTTGTTAAGCACTGGTTAAGCACTGGTTAAGCACTGGTTAAGCACTGGTTAAGCACTGGTTAAGCACTGGTTTAGCACTGGTTAAGCACTGGTTAAGCACTGGTTAAGCACTGGTTAAGCACTGGTAAAGCACTGGTTAAGCACTGGTTAAGCACTGGTTAAGCACTGGTTAAGCACTGGTTAAGCACTGGTTAAGCACTGGCCAGGCACTGGCCAGGCACTGGCCAGGCACTGGCTAGGCACTGGCTAGGCACTGGCCAGGCACTGGCCAGGCACTGGCTAGGCACTGGCTAGGCACTGGCTAGGCACTGGCCAGGCACTGGTCAGGCACTGGCCAGGCACAAGTCAGGCACTGGTCAGGCACTGGTCAGGCACTGGCCAGGCACTGGTCAGGCACTGGTCAGGCACTGGCCAGGCACTGGTCAGGCACTGGCCAGGCACTGGCTAGGCACTGGTTAGGCACTGGGTAGGCACTGGCTAGGCACTGGCTAGGCACTGGCTAGACACAGGCTAGACACTAGCTAGGCACTGGCTTGGCACTGGCTAGGCACTGGCTTGGCACTGGCTTGGCACTGGCTTGGCACTGGCTTGGCAATGGTAAGGCACTGGCTTGGCACTGGCAAGGCACTGGCTAAGCACTGGCTAGGCACTGGCTTGGCACTGGCTTGGCAATGGCTTGGCACTGGCTTGGCACTGGCTTGGCACTGGTTAGGCACTGGCTTGGCACTGGCAAGGGACTGGCTAAGCACTGGCTAGGCACTGGCTAGGCACTGGCTAGGCACTGGCTAGGCACTGGCTAGACACTGGCTAGGCACTGGCTAGGCACTGGCTAGGCACTGGCTAGGGACTGGCTAGGCGCTGGCTAGGCACTGGCTAGGCACTGGCTAGACACTGGCTAGACACTGGCTTGGCACTGGCTAGGCACTGGCTAGACACTGGCTAGACACTGGCTAGACACTGGCTAGGCACAGGCAAAACACAAGATAAAAACAGGCTAGACACAGGCTTAATTCAGGCTAGACACTGGCTAGGCACTGGCTAGACACTGGCTAGGCACTGGCTAGACACTGGCTAGGCACTGGCTAGACACTTGTTAAGCACTGGTTAAGCACTGGTTAAGCACTGGTTAAGCACTGGTTAAGCACTGGTTAAGCACTGGTTTAGCACTGGTTAAGCACTGGTTAAGCACTGGTTAAGCACTGGTTAAGGACTGGTTAAGCACTGGTTAAGCACTGGTTAAGCACTGGTTAAGCACTGGTTAAGCACTGGTTAAGCACTGGTTAAGCACTGGATAAGCACTGGATAAGCACTGGTTAAGCACTGGTTAAGCACTGGTTAAGCACTGGTTAAGCACTGGTTAAGCACTGGTTAAGCACTGGTTAAGCACTGGTTAAGCACTGGTTAAGCACTGGTTAAGCACTGGTTAAGCACTGGTTAAGCACTGGTTAAGCACTGGTTAAGCACTGGTTAAGCACTGGTTAAGCACTGGCCAGGCACTGGCCAGGCACTGGTTAGGCACTGGCTAGGCACTGGCCAGGCACTGGCCAGGCACTGGCTAGGCACTGGCTAGGCACTGGCTAGGCACTGGCTAGGCACTGGCTAGGCACTGGCTAGGCACTGGCCAGGCACTAGTCAGGCACTGGCCAGGCACTGGTCAGGCACTGGCCAGGCACTGGCTAGGCACTGGTTAGGCACTGGGTAGGCACTGGCTAGGCACTGGCTAGGCACTGGCTAGACACAGGCTAGACACTAGCTAGGCACTGGCTAGGCACTGGCTAGGTACTGCCTAGGCACTGGCTTGGCACTGGCTAGGCACTGGCTTGGCACTGGCTTGGCACTGGCTTGGCACTGGCTTGGCACTGGTAAGGCACTGGCTTGGCACTGGCAAGGCACTGGCTAAGCACTGGCTAGGCACTGGCTAGGCACTGGCCAGGCACTGGCCAGGCACTGGCTAGGCAATGGTTAGGCACAGGTTAGGCACTGGCTAGGCACTGGCTAGGCACTGGCTAGACACAGGCTAGACGCTAGCTAGGCACTGGCTAGGCACTGGCTAGGTACTGCCTAGGCACTGGCTTGGCACTGGCTTGGCACTGGCTTGGCACTGGCTTGGCATTGGTTTGGCACTGGCTTGGCAATAGCTTGGCACTGGCTTGGCACTGGCTTGGCACTGGTTATGCACTGGCTTGGCACTGGCAAGGCACTGGCTAAGCACTGGCTAGGCACTGGCTAGGCACTGGCTAGACACTGGCTAGGAACTGGCTAGACACTGGCTAGGCACTGGCTAGACACTGGCTAGGCACTGGCTAGACACTGGCTAGGCACTGGCTAGACACTGGCTAGGCACTGGCTAGACACTGGCTAGGCACTGGCTAGACACTGGCTAGGCACTGGCTAGGCACTGGCTAGACACTGGCTAGGCACTGGCTAGACACTGGCTAGGCACTGGCTAGACACTGGCTAGGCACTGGCTAGACACTGGCTAGGCACTGGCTAGACACTTGTTAAGCACTGGTTAAGTACTGGTTAAGCACTGGTTAAGCACTGGTTAAGCACTGGTTAAGCACTGGTTTTGCACTGGTTAAGCACTGGTTAAGCACTGGTTAAGCACTGGTTAAGCACTGGTTAAGCACTGGTTAAGCACTGGTTAAGCACTGGTTAAGCACTGGTTAAGCACTGGTTAAGCACTGGTTAAGCACTGGATAAGCACTGGATAAGCACTGGTTAAGCACTGGTTAAGCACTGGTTAAGCACTGGTTAAGCACTGGTTAAGCACTGGTTAAGCACTGGTTAAGCACTGGTTAAGCACTGGTTAAGCACTGGTTAAGCACTGGTTAAGCACTGGTTAAGCACTGGTTAAGCACTGGTTAAGCACTGGCCAGGCACTGGCCAGGCACTGGCTAGGCACTGGCTAGGCACTGGCCAGGCACTGGCCAGGCACTGGCTAGGCACTGGCTAGGCACTGGCTAGGCACTGGCTAGGCAACGGCCAGGCACTAGTCAGGCACTGGCCAGGAACTGGTCAGGCACTGGCCAGGCACTGGTCAGGCACTGGCCAGGCACTGGCTAGGCACTGGTTAGGCACTGGGTAGGCACTGGCTAGGCACTGGCTAGGCACTGGCTAGACACAGGCTAGACACTAGCTAGGCACTGGCTAGGCACTGGCTAGGTACTGCCTAGGCACTGGCTTGGCACTGGCTAGGCACTGGCTTGGCACTGGCTTGGCACTGGCTTGGCACTGGCTTGGCACTGGTAAGGCACTGGCTTGGCACTGGCAAGGCACTGGCTAAGCACTGGCTAGGCACTGGCTAGGCACTGGCCAGGCACTGGCCAGGCACTGGCTAGGCAATGGTTAGGCACAGGTTAGGCACTGGCTAGG